>QLTV01001335.1:596649-607511 GCA_003457575.1 Thermophis baileyi | reverse complement strand
ACACCAATCCTCCGCAAGCTGCACTTGCTTCCTATTGGTCTCCGGGCACAATTCAAGGTGTTGGTTATTACCTTTAAAGCCCTATATGGCTCAGGGCCAGGTTATCTTCAAGACCGCCTTCTACCACATAGCTCCCAGCGACCAGCAAGATCTCACAGGGTTGGGCTCCTCCAGGTCCCGTCAGCTAAACAGTGCCGGCTGGCGGGCCCACGGGGGAGGGCCTTCTCTGTGGTTGCTCCGGCCCTCTGGAACCAGCTACCCCCTGAGATCCGGACCACCCCCACCCTGCTGGCCTTCCGGAAAGCGGTGAAGACCTGGCTCTTCCGGCAGGCTTGGGGCCGTTGATCTCGCCTCTGTAATTGGTGAGGTCCGGCCATGAAACGGTATGTATGAGTTTTTAACTGTTTTTAACTGTTTTTATTATGTTTTCTTTTAATGGTTTTTTTATATTGTTGTGAGCTGCCCAGAGTCCCTTGGGAGTTGGGCGGCATACAAATTTAATAAATAATAATAATAATAATAATAATAAGTTCCAGAAGTCTAAACAAGAAAATCCAATTCAAATTTATAACTAAGAATATCAATAAAGTCTGTTTTTCATCATGTTCTTTCAAGTACTCTAGACCAGGGGTGTCAAACTCAAGGCCCAGGGGCTGGATTTGGCCCACAGGGTGCTTAGATCTGGCCCACGGGGCTGCCCTGGAAACAGTGAAGGATCGGCGCGTGGTGCCTCTGCCAGTGAAAACGGAGCTCCGTTTTTGCTAACAGAGGGTTTCAGGAGGCCATCGCAGGCAAAAACAGAGCTCAAGAGCCCCTTTTCACTGGCAGAGCGCTCGGGCCACCACAGGCAAACCCAATATGAGTGATGTCAAGCTGGCCATGCCCACCTTGGCCAGCCCCCCCCCCCAAGGTCAAACACAACCCTGAAGTGGCCCTCAATGAAATCGAGTTTGACACCCCTGCTCTAAACTATCCAAAACATTTCTAATATTATCTCATAATTGTCTTTTAGGTAAAAGCCTTCATTGATCTTCACAAATAATGTAATGTAAAATTATCTTCCACCTTTCAGCCAAAATTGGCTAAATGACTATTATAACAACAATTTATAGTCATTATTCAATAAAGATATTGGCTGATAATTTCTTGTTAAATCTTGTGGCTTTTGGGGTATTAATGATATATTTGACTCTTTCCAGCTATCAGAATATTTCCATTCTGCAAAATAATATTGTTTGTTGTAAAGGTTGTAAAAACTCCTTCCAAACATTCTGGACCAGATGTTTTTCCTGTTTTAGTCTTCATACAGTTCCATTATTGTTATAGGTCCATTCAATTTTTTTTTCTTTGATTGTCATTTTGGGTAAATTTTATTTATGTAAATATACATCTATTTTTTCCAAGAAATTTCTTTATATAAAGTAATATAATACAGGTAGTCCTCGACTTACAACCACAACTGAGCCCAAAATTTTTGTTGCTAAGTGAAACATTTGTTAAATGAATTTTATGACCTTTTATGCCACAGTTGTTAAGTGAATCTGGCGTCCCCATTGACTTTGCTTGTAAGAAGGATACAAAAG
Organism: Thermophis baileyi; assembly: GCA_003457575.1. Lineage (NCBI taxonomy): Eukaryota > Metazoa > Chordata > Lepidosauria > Squamata > Dipsadidae > Thermophis > Thermophis baileyi. The sequence continues at coordinate 605,928 of QLTV01001335.1, read as the reverse complement.
ATGATCACATGGCTCCGGAGCACTGCAACGGTCATAAATATGAGTCAGTTGCCAAGCATCCAAATTTTGATCATGTGATTATGGGGATACTGCAACAGTCGTAGGTGTGAAAAACAGTCATGTCACTTTTTTCAGCGCCGTTGTAACTTTGAACGATCCAAATTAACTGTTCTAAGTCGAGGACTACCAGTACTGATGAAACACTTTTCACATATTTGCATTATCTGTTATCACAGTATTTCCTTCTTGTAACTTTAATATCATATTCTTTCTTTTTCTTTTCACAACGTATATGCCAATCATTTCCCCAGTTTATTTGCAAATTCAAAATGTCTTTGTTCTGCATAGTCCAACTTTTTTCCATCTCTCTCATTGTTAACATAGTTAATTGCATCTATAAATGCTTAATTTGGTGAGTAATAGTTGTCATCCCAGGATCTAGTGCATCTTCATATTCTTGCTTTAGCAGAATCAATTTTTCAGCCACCCATGGTGGGAAATTAGCAACTCTTAGGACACACCTCTTGCAATTATCTCTGTTCGAGATGCAATCTTTTAAAACTCCTACCTTCAATTGAGCATGCTGTAAGGATTGCCTCTTCCTCTAACTTAAGAAAGTGAGAACTCTTGAAACGAAGCATTTCAAAAGGATCTTTTATTAAGCAAAATTGAAAACAATCAGTTCAAAGCAACGTCTGAATACCCTTAGGCAAAACAGGTAGAGTTAAAGCAGTAGAGACCCCTCCCATTAGCCAGAATGCAGATTCTAGCCAATACACAAGTGTGAAAATGTTTTCTTTATCAACTGCTCTGAGAACCAGATAAACATACATTTCTCTGACTATCTTCCGTTATCCATTGAAGTGAAACATCCCACATTGCTCCTCATAAACCTTCTCCAAAGGTGAAGAGATCTCAGGATGCTTGGCGCCAAGGTATAAGTTGTAAAACATCAATTGACACAGGCAATGCTAATAAATCAAACCCATGGCCCCCCCTTCTCTCGACTGAATGGCACGATCACTCTTTGGGATCTGACACATGCAGTCTATGAGGACCTACAACTTCATAGTGACTTCCCTTTTTCTTTCTCTTGTTGAAATCCTGTTAGCTTTATCTGTTTGCTAACCCAGTAAGTTTGTGTTCAAAACATTTGAAGAATTCTTGGGCTTCCCTCTTTGTTCTTTTCACAGTCCTGATGAATAAATCAGAAAGCCTTCCTGCGAGCATTTGAGTAATAACTTGAACATGAAGGACTCAGATAAAACCATATAGCAAACCTTGATCTGATGAAAGAGGCATGGGTAGGAGAATGGAATTCCCGCCCCCTTCTGAACTAAAGAAAACATAGCCATACATGTGAAATAGAGTGGGAGGATAACAGTTTAGGTTATCATTATCATCATCATTATACCACTTAATCATAGATCATAACAATAGTTCTATAACCCTCTATCCAGTGAATCACATAATTTATTCCACCTACTCAAATAGAGTTTGAGATCCTGTCTCTTTTACCCCTTTTATCACTTGGCCAGTCACATTTAAAAGAATGGGAACTTCCCCAAAGCTAAAAATGTAAACTTTTGGTCATCAACATACAGGAAAAATAAGTTTTCTATGGCTGAGAGAGTGGAAGATAACATTCCTTCCACAAGTTCAAATAACAAATATAAAAATAGGCAAAAAAGAACAATAATTACCCCATATACTATAGGTGAACAATTTTCTCAGACATTATAGCAGAATGTTCGAAACTGTAGGAGAGGGGTTTTTTAATCTATGAAGTCCTATTATCTTTTATTTCTTTTGTTAACTTATCCATCTCTGCACACTCTAATACTTTTCTGATCACATTTTCTTCTGTTGGTATATTATTGTTTTTCCAGTTCTGCGCGTATGTTATTCTAGCTGCCGTTATAACATGTAATATTAAATATTGTATTTTTTTTTGTCATAATTTTCTGTGAGTATGCTTAATAGAAATATTTCCAGTTTCAGTTCTATTTGCTGTTTGGTTATTTCCATAAGCCAATTTCTTATTCTTTTCCAATATTTTCTTGCTAATGGGCATGTCCACCACATATGATAATATGTTCCATGGGTCTGTCTGCATTTCCAGCAATCTGATGATCTGGTCGGGAACATTTTTGCCAATCTCGTCGGGGGTAGATGCCACCTGTAGAACATTTTGTAAAGGTTTTCTTTATAGGCTGCCGTCATAGTCAATTTGTAATTTGTTTCCCAGAGTTTTCCCCATTTTTCTAGTTCTATGTTATAACCAAATTTTTTTTGCCCAAATTATCATAGTCTCTTTGACTGTTTCTTCTTCCATTCTAAATCATAACAAGTAGTTGTATATTTTCCTAATCAATTTGTCTTCAGTCCCTTGTAAAATCTTATCCGATTCTTGTGGTTCTTTGTGAAATCCGTATAATTCCAAATCCTTCTTGTATCTAGTCTGGATCTGTAAGTATGGCCACCAATTGATGTCTATTCCCTGATTTTTTAATTTTTGATTTGTTTTTAGTTTCCCCTGATCATTTAAAAGATCTTCATATCTTATTGTTTTGTCTATGTCTAATACATTTGGGTGGATTAGCGCTTCCATCGTTGATAACCAAATTGGTATTTTGTTGTAATGGTTCCTTTTAATTTTTATTTGTATTAATGCATTTCTGGTTTGATGCCTCTGGAAATAACTGTGTATTATTCTTCCCATCCCACAGAAATGCATGCCAGCCAATTTGTAAGTCGTGTCCCTCAAGTGTTAAGATCCTTTTATTTTTTAAGTTTATCCAATCTCTGATCCATGTTAGTGTTGCTGCCTGATAGTATATCTCCCAATCCAGAAGTCCAAAGCCTCCTTTATCTTTACTGTCCTGTAGTAATTTTAATTTAATACCTGATTTTTCCCCCACCAAATAAATTTCATTATTAATTTGTTTAGATTTCCAAAAAAGTTTTTCCCTAGATTTATTGGTATTACTTGAAATAAAAACAAAATTTTCGGTAATATATTCATCTTAATAACTGCTATCCTTCCTATAAGTGACAATTGTAAGTTTCCCCAATTTTCCAGATCTTTTTTATTTGTTGTATTATTTTATTATAATTGTCTTCTTTGATTGATGAACATTTTGCTGTTAGCCAAATTCCTAAATATTTCACCTTTTTGGCCACCTGCATACTTCATACATACAGTACTATGAAGTTCTTATTATTAATAGTCTGCAATCAAATACCGTAGGTTTATAATGTGCATTTAAGTCTATAATCTGACTATATTGTTAGATTCAAATAGCATATAATTATCATACCAGCTTTAAACTATGCTTGCTTATTGCGGCACTCATGTTCTGGTGCTTATTCTGGAGTTCATCAAATTTGCAGACAACACCAAGCTGGTGGGAATTGCTAACTGTAAAATAGACTCAAGATTCAGAAGGACCTTGATGACTTGAGCATTGGGTCCTATCCAATAATGTAGAAATCATAGACACAGAGACATGGTTTGCAAGCAAAGCATTTCCGAGCTAGGATTCTCTCTGGGTATGAAGCTTCTGTGTTTCAGAGACCTCTGTGTGTTCAGAAGCCTCCCTGCTCAGATCTGCGTTTATTTTTTATAGCAAAATTCTTATGCACACAAGTACAATATTAACTCACCCCAAAAATAGCTAACTTTAGTAACAATGCGGATAAATGGTTAATATATAACATATAGTATACAGACAGATCATATCAAGTTGTGATTGCTAGTTTAAACAGAAGAGTGTTTAATTAACTCTTACCCTAGACAAACAGAAGAATGTAATTAACTTTTTACCCTGGATAAACAGAGGATAGAGAAACTTAAATAGAACAAAAGAAGCAGGATGTTTTGTCTAATCCAATCAAGACTGGCTTGCCAAATCGTTGAATGATTGACAACCTACATCTCACTTTTTTCTGTTTCATTTAAGGCAATATTCTCATACTCAGATTGATCCTCATAGGTGCTATTAAATTGCTCATATTGTTGTAATTGTTTATATAATACATGAACCTGAGTTTTATGTAAAGTGAAGTTTTGTCGCTTAGGGGTACAATAAGAAATAATGGAAGGCAGACATTGCATAAAACAGCAAAAGCATATAAGTATAGCAAGAATACCAAAAGCATACTGAATAATAACTCTGAGCCATCCAGTTGGAAGCCAAGACCATAAACCATCCCACCAAGCAGGTAATATATCCTCTCGAATCTGAGAATCCAATTCTTTCAAGGTATCTAATTGATGTTTTACAGTATAAGATTTATCAGAAATATTAAAACAACACATATTTTTTACAGATTCACAACCCAAGTGATGTATTAACAATAAAAAATCTATAGCAGCACGATTGTCCAGAATTGCATGTCGAAGTTCAATCTGTTCTTGATTTAATGCTGCAATAGCTAAAGATGTCGCATTAATGGTTTTGGCTAAAGAGCAGGCAAGGCAATGAGCAATTTGTTGATTGAGAATTGCTAAAGCAGGCACACCAACTATGGATACAGCCAGAGAAACATATTCAGCCTTATTGAGAAGAAAGACTTCACTGTCACATGTATCATCAAGGACTGTAGAAGACCTTCTAGAACGATGAGAGATGATATCTTCTTTCGTAGGTAAAACAGCAGTAAGACGACTTAAACAACATTGGGTTTCAGATAAATTAGCAGGAATATAATTAAAAGTCCGTTTGCCACACATAAAAAACCAACCAGCAGGAAGCATATGTGCATAATTAAAATATATGTTTTGATATTGAGAGCAATTCCATGAAGAAATCCCAGTGGATATACAGATAGGCTTAGCAGAGGAAGTGGTACAATTCTTAATCCTAGCACATGTCCACATAAAAGACCAACCAGCAGGAAGTATAATATGTGCATAATTAAAAGATATGTTTTGATATTGAGTGCAATTCCATGAAGAAATCCCAGTAGGTTTACAGATAGGTTTAGCAGAGGAAGTGGTACAATTCTTAATTCTAGCACATGTAATATTATTTCCACTAGCAACATAAGGTGTAAAGAAAGAAGTAGCGTGAACAGGAAGAATGTTAGTAACAGGTCCCCAATTTGTAGAATATACATATTGAATTTGATTGTCATTTAAAAACATATTTAGTGATGTTTCCTTAAGAATTGCAGAAAGAGGAGTACAGACAGGAATCAAACAATTACCAAGCAGCATATGCATATCTACAGTTTCACTTAAACAAAAGTTAGACACATTGGCTTGTTTGGCCAGATGTGTCCCCAAATTGTATGTAAGACGTTGATGTAAATCATGGGTTACAATGGGAGGCTCCGCTGCAAGTGAGGGAAGGAAAAGAGTAAAAACACAAACAATGAGAAGTGAATTGGCAGTGATAACCGCAAAGATGGCATAGCATAGATTCTCGGGAGTTTCTGGTTTGTTCTGTTCCCGTAAGATCTGCTGAGCTTTTGATGTTGTTTTCTTCACTGCTCCCTATGTCACATTGGGTGCTCGAGGGCCTCGTACTGGACGAAAGGGGCGCTGTGCTTCCTGGAGTGTCACCTTCTGTAGTTCTGGTATTGGATTGCTGGAACTCTGATGCCATGCCATCATGTGCTGGATGCACACACTTAGCTGGGCCCCACACTGGACCTGTAAGAGTAAGTACAGCTGCAAAACCCCGTCCCCAGGTTATTAATGGTACAGGCCCTAACCAGGTTTTATCCGGTAGAGCTCGATAATAAACCAATGGTCTAGGCAATGGTTCTTGGCGCCTAAAATGATGCTCATAAGCTGTCAAATTGTGAAAAGAAATATTAATTTGATGAAGAGTAAATAAGACTTTATGTCAGATCCCAAAGAGTGATCATGCCATTCAGTTGAGAGAAGGGGGGGCCTTGGGTTTGATTTATTAGCATTGCCTGTGTCAATTGACGGTTTACAATCCATACCCGGGCGCCAAACACACTTAGCTGGGCCCCACACTGGACCTGTAAGAGTAAGTACAGCTGCAAAACCCCGTCCCCAGGTTATTCATGGTACAGGCCCTAACCAGGTTTTATCTGGTAGAGCTCGATAATAAACCAATGGTCTAGGCAATGGTTCTTGGCACCTAAAATTACGCTCATAAGCTGTTAAATTGTGAAAAGAAATATTAATTTGATTAAGCGATCCTTACACTTTACTTACCTGTTGTTGAATATTTGCAAGGCATGGAGTATGGACTTTCACTCCTTTTCATTGTTTTTCTAAATATTGTTTGAAAGTGTGATTAGATCATTCATTGTTCCACTCAGAGCCATGTCTCAAGGTCAACGGCTTGGTAACAGAACACAGCTGCATTCCTCAGCAGACTGTTCTAAAAACATTTCTTTTGAATTTGATTGGACTTGAGGGGACCAACTATGGGAGGCATCTCAGGGAGGGGAAAGTTACACTGGGATTTTGGGCACACAAATTTCAGTTCTGGCTTTGCTTTACTGCAGTTCACTTGACTTCTAATAAAACTGTATCTTTTGCAACAAATGGAGCGAAGGATTGTTTTTACTTAGGAGTCCAAGATGAGGCAGGGCTCTCAATTTAGTATATCATAGAATAGAAGCTGTGAATCCAAGAAATCCCACAAACTTACCTGTTTACCTGTTCTATCCAGGCAAGTGTAATCCCATCCAGATCTAAAAAAGATAAATCTCTAGAACTTGGATCATCCATGAATATAAGGCTACTTTGTCTTGCTTGAGTTGCACTTAAAGCCTATTCCTCCCTTCAGGCTCCCATTACCTCTTCTAGGCACTGCAACAGAGTGTCAAACCTTGAAGAATCCTACAAACTAGAGAAGTCATGCTTGATCTCTTCCCCTCTACTAACTAATCCCCTCTACTGAACTAATCACAGAGAAAGGAGGAAAATCACCCCATTGCTGTGTTTTCCCCCACAGTCCACAGGACAAATCCCAAAGTGTGAGCCATTCAAGGTAAATAAAGAAACCAAAGTCACACATGCTGATGTTACTTTAAAAATTATTAAAAGATTTTACATATATATGTAATAAGAAATGAATTCAAATAAAAATATAGTAAATGTGAAAAAAATAAAAGGAAGATACAAAGAAAAAAGGAGATAGAAAAAGACAAATAAAAGAATGGAAAACATGAAAAAATATATGAAAAAGTGACTTCTGATCTTCCTCTCAACAGTTACAAATGCAACTGTAATCAAACTTCTCTAAGAATACATATAATTCCATTCTTTCTATATAACATTATTTCTAATCATCAAAACTAGTCTAGTCTAGTGAAAAGAAGGCTAGAGGTGACATGATAGCAGTGTTCCAATATTTGAGGGGCTGCCACAAAGAAGAGGAGGGTCAACCTATTTTCCAAAGCACCAGAAGGAAAGACAAGAAGCAATGGTTGGAAACTAATTGTACATCTAAGTAAGAAATACTGTATATAAACAGGATTTATGAAACCTATTTATTTATTAAATTTGTATAGCTGCCCATCTTACAAGTCTGACTTTGGAGCTTGTAATAATGAAAAAACAACAACAAAAATAGTAAAATATAAATAAACACAAAAGCACACTGTACAACTATCTTTAAACCATGATTAATTTAAAAAAATAACAACAGCTGTTGAATATAAATTATATAGTCATTTAATGTAGCCATTGCTAATTGTTTGACAGACCTCCAAGCATGATGGCTCAGCTATACCTTCAGGCCAGGCCAGAAACATAGGGGCCAATCCAAGTTTCTGGGAAATATATTCCTTGCAGCAATTTTTCTTCCTACAACTAACTACTGGGAAGATTCAAAGAACAAAAGAAAAAAAAGCCTCTAGCACCCTGGTGGCAAACCTATGGCACGTGTGCCAGAGGTGGCATGCAGAGCCCTCTCTGTGGGCACGCGCGCTGTAGCCCCGACACAGACAGGAGAAGGGGCAGCCAGCACAGACTGAGTGGCGAGCCGCCTTGCTTTACACATTCCATGCAGCGCCCGCTTCGCCAACCTCCGCACGTCCTTGGACCGCTTCCGGAATCAGGCTCCTACCAAGGCAGCAAAGGCACAGGGGGATTGCCAGGAAGCTCGGCAGCATATTTACAAGATAGCAGCGTCCAGGAGGGCTGAAGTGCTGTGTCTCTATCGGGCCTTGCTGCGAGAAAGCCAGGCTTTCAATGCCTATGGCTATAGTTAGGAAGGGAGTTAGTCTTGGGAGTGGAGCCTTCGGGGCAAAGTCCCTCTTCTGTCCCCATGACAATCATCCCACCCCACTCCATGCACGCCGTAGAGTGATAGGGATTGTTTTAAATGGATAAAAAGATCTGTGCTGCTCGTTATCAAAATCCAAGTGGAAGAGAGGATGGAAATGGTTTTAGTTTTAAGCTAAATACTGGGGTAGAGGGGAGTAAGCAAAAGATGACCAGTTCGCCAATCAAGAGAAGGGGCATTGGACTTACCTGATACGCCTCTTCTCATCAGGAGGAGCCATCATTCAGGTTGGGATGTCCTCATCCAGTCAGAGGTAAGGACCGAGTCTGTTCTTAGTATAAAATGCTGGATCCGCCCTCTCGGACCCCAGTTTCGGCGAGACCGAAGACACAGACTCGACGTGGCTACTTTGGTTACATCTTAAACGATGACCTCCCTTCCTGAGATCGTCTTGGATCAGTTATTGGTTAACAGAGGAAAAAACAATTTTTTCTCCCACAAATAAAAAATACTAATAATTCAAGTCTTACAGGCTCCCTAAATTGTGCGACCCCCAGAATTTTGAAATACATTGTTTCAGAAATTCTCGCTTTCTTAAGTTAGACGGAGAGGCGATCCTTACAGAAAGCAACATCTGCAGAATGGTCAACCCAGAGAAGCAATCTTCGCTCTACTGAGGGGACCCTGCAAACCATGTCCGAACAAAACAGGGAACAGGGAGAAGCCGAATGCTGGGGGGAAACATCAACCATCACCCAGCCAGATGCCTGCTCCTTGCTTCCCATCAGAGAGGATGAGGTAACTCTGGAGGATCCTGAAAAGCCCCACTTGTCAATTGGCAACGGGAAGAAAGACAGCTGGGATGGGAGAACCAGAGGAGTCACCTTCAACCGCGGAAATTGAAAACTGGGGTGGAAATTGGAGCTAGAAACCCTCTCTGACCAGGAGGAACTAACCGAAGCACCGCTGAGAGAGGATTGTCTGAGGAGACATATAACCCAGTTGGTGATGGAAACTTTGGAAAATCTCAACATCCGAGGGGCCTCAGAAAGACAACCAA
>QLTV01001335.1:573445-590458 GCA_003457575.1 Thermophis baileyi | reverse complement strand
GTCCAGCGCATGGCCAGTGATGTTAGTCAGCCGCTCACCCCTGACTTACAAAAGGCAGCCTGTTACTCCATGTGCTTGGATAAAAGCACAGATATAAATAATCATGCAAGGCTAGCAGTAATTTTGCGTTATGCTGTTGGTGACATCATGAGAGAAGAGCTGGTGAAACTGGTGACTTTGCCTGAAAGAACACAAGGGATAGATATCTACAATGCTATAGAGGAGGCTTTTTTGTCACAACACATAAGACCAGAAAAAGTGGTTTCAATTACTAGTGATGGGGCACCTTCTATGGTGGGGACAACATCTGGTTTCATACAGTTCTTAAAATGCATTTAGAAAATTCTACAACATTTGCAGACAATCCTACAAGCCATCAGGAAATCAACAAGGAATTTTCTAGCATTGTAGCAGCTGCAAAGGTGAATTTTAGTAACAGATTTTTACAGTTCCATAAGATGGAGACAACAACCCTGTATTTTCTTACTTCTCCAGATAAAGCCAAATTTGAAGAACTTGATCTTTCCTGCTTACACTGGTTAGATTTAGGAAATCTGGAAATGGAGTTATTGGAATTTGAAGAAAGCTCTATCTGGAAAAATAAATTCTATGACCTGTGTGAAACACTTGAGAAGATAGAAGGGATGACAAAGGACAGCACAGTTAGTTCTGAAAATGAAATCCTTAAAGTGGGGAATTCTTTGCCAAATAATTTTAAGTCAATGAAAGCATTTGGGATTGCTTTCCTTACTTTGTTTGGATCATCTTATGCTTGTGAGCAGCTGTTTTCGGCTTTGAATTATATCAAATCTGACACCAGAAACAGACTAACAGATGACCTGAGTGCTGCATGTGTTGCTCTCAAACTTACAAAGTATGAGCCAAGGTTAGACAAATTATCAGCATGCATACAACAACAAAAGTCACATTAATCAAAAGCATGCCAAATGCAAACTTTTACTTTTCAATAAAAAGTTGTTTGTATCATTGAAAGCTCTGTTGTTGTTTTTAAGACAAAAGAAGTTAATCACATATGAGTTGTTTTTTCTAAACTAAAACCTCAGTATTCAGGTTAAATTGCTGTGTTGGCACTTTGCAATAAATAAGTGGGTTTTGGGTTGCAGTTTGGACACTCAGTCTCTAAAAGGTTCGCCATCACTGCTCTAGCAAATTCCTCTTCTATTTAATTTCAATGGGAAGAGGGAGAGATGCATTTGCTCAGAGATTTGAAGTAGATTGTTCCATCTATGTTTCCTAGAGAAGAAAGTAGGATGCACTTCTGTGTGCATTCTCATCACATAAATGTTTCTTAAAAGTTGTCTTGCTATAGAGGTATTCATAACATTTAAAGAATGGCTGGTGCCATTTATATCAGTCTTTCTGATTTTGAGATAGTTCATTTTAATAACTTGTTCTGAAATGATTTGTTCTGAAATAGGACTTTTAGTCATAATGAAAATGAAATTTCCTCCCTTTTAATGCAGAGAGCATTACTTGTTGTATCTGGGTTGAGGTTAAAAAAAATCCATCAGAGTTTGAAATCTATTCTGTGAAATAATATGTCATTTTGAGGTCAACAATATTTTAATCTCAGAAAATTAGATGCAGAAGTCAGATAAGAATAATTATGTTAAAGGCAGATACTAAAAGTCCCAAGACCATAGAGCACCGGTTTGTATAATATAAATATCTGTCATTTTGTATTTCTTCAAATGTACGTATAATTGCTGGAAGTTATATTTCAGATATGAAAGCCAAGTCATTCCTCTTCAAATCTGCATCCATTTCAGAGAACCAAGATCAATTAAATTTATTCAATCATTACTTTAATTTCCTATTTGAGTGAAATCTTGCTCCAAAATCAACATATATTTGCATAAACAAAAATGGCTAATAATTGATTATAGACAGAATTTGAACAACAAATTTATTCTGAAAGAGTCATGCCTCCAAAGTTCATAATTTCCAGGTCTTTGTGTAAGAACGCCTGTCTGGTTTGGGCACTCCAAACCAACAATTATTTTTAAAATAATTCTACAGGAGCACAGAAAAAAAAACACCTCCAAATGTTAATAGGCTCAAGCCCAAACAGTTTGGTGAATTATGAAGAGAAATAGAAAATATCTGTGGGCCAGAGGACTCCAACCCTTGCTCTAGTAGGGTGGCTCTAGATTGGAAATCTGTAGAGTGGGAAAAGAAAGGGAGAGCAGCTTTGTTGTAGGGGATTGCTTCAGAGTTTCTCACAGGAATTTTAAAAGCTAAAAAGTTACAATAAATGAGTGATAGTTTAAGATAGGTTGGTTTTCTTTTCAGTTCATTTAGTGCTAGAATCAGAGAAAGTGCAACTGGATAGGGATAGAGCATATAGCAAGAAGATTTTGTCCAAGCAGTCCCCAAGCCTTTTTCAATCTTCTTGTTCCTGGAGAACTTAAATTAACCAAGAACACTGAAAAAGGAAATAGTTTCATTTTATCCCACTTTATTCCTATTTTATAATATTAAATTGGGTTCTAAATATTTTTTAAAAACCATCCTCTTAATCATCTACTAAAAATTAACTGAATAAATATGTTAGGCTGGTGAAGTTAAGAAATTTCCTCACAAGGAAGGAAAATAAAAATATAATAAATGTCTACGAAGTTGTAAATCTTTTATTACTTTTAGTTACATTTGTCAAATACAATTAAACATTTGTTAAGTATTTCTTTTTCTTATATATTTGGATTTTGTTATTTGGATTTTCAAACTCAAAGTATTTAGTTTTAGAAAATGAAATAGTTAAAAAAGATAGAATTTTGACAAATTACTAGAAAACTTACAGTGATACAAAGGAATTACAATATTTATCTTGCAATCATAACTGTATAAATTACTATAGTTATATATGAGAACATCTTGAAGCAGTATTTAAGTACTAAAAATAGACCTAAGATTGCATCTTACTTTAACAGTTCTATACATTTAGTGTTCAAGCTTCTAACAACAATGTATTTTAATGATGTGTTAAAGTTTACTTTCTCTTTGGGTGATATTACATAAAGTCACAGTTCTGCAGTGTGCTTCCCCTGTGCAAAAATATCAGATTAATCAATCTGGTATTATTCGGAATCAGATGCAAAGGGTAGCAGGCAGCCTGAATAACACAGGAAACACTAGCATGGGCTGCTGAGAAATCCAGCATCTCTAACAGCAGCAATTTCCAATACAGACCCACTGGGTTAAGTTGACGCTGGTAGGAACTCAGGTTCTCTTCAGATTTTAAAGAGTCCCCAGTACGTAAGAATACAATCAATATGTGTCAGTCCTGCATTAATGTCCAAGTGCAAGTTTACCCCATTTTTCAGGAAATAAGGTCTCCCCATAAGTATAGAAGCACGGGAAACATCAACCCCTTTGAGAAGGCTGAGAGGGACTTGGCTGGAATTTGTCTTCAGTTGAACACTGAACGAATCCTCAAAAGAGGCATCCTCTGTACGGGCCACATAAATGTAGACAAAATACATGCCAGTTTCCAGGATTTCAAGTCCATAGTTACCAGCATCCACTTGCACTGTTGAATCATCACAGTCGTGTTCCCATTTCCAGATGATAGATGTCTGAGTTGCTGAAGAAGTGACTGGTGCTTTCATGCATAAGTAAGATTGGGGTTGGGGGAATCCAAAAGAAAATACAAAAATATTTATTTATATGCAACAAAATATTCCAGTATACCATCAATTCCAGAGGTGCTCTATTTCAGGGTCTTGTTCAACCATGGCTGCCACCAGAATACTCTGCACCTCACCTACCTTTTATTTTTCTAGTCAACTGGCACTCAAGCAGGTTCATCTTTCCCAATTTACTTTTGGGAAAGTTCATAGGTTTTGTACTTCTGCACACCATCAGAAGCTTCACTGTGTGCATATAAACATAAATAAATAGAACTGTTTTATTACAACTAACACCTACATCAATTTACTGAGAATTCAGGCAGAAGTTTGGAAGGGAGGGGGGAAATTAATAATAATACAGATTTTAGTGGTAAGAATCTTTTGTAGGATTACTAGTCCTTGACTTATGACTACAATTGAGCCCACAATTTCAGTCATAAATTGTGATGGTCATTAAGTGGGTGATCACATCATGGGTGCCCGTGGCCAGGTTTTAAGACTTTTGCAGCAGTTGTTAAGTGAACATGGTGGTCATAAAGTGAGCGCTGCAATCATTAAGCAAATGCCATGGTTGTTAAGCAAATTCATTGTTCATTATGGATTTTATTATTTATTTATTTATTTATTTATTATTTATTTATTTATTTATTTCATTAACAACATTTATATTATTACCTACTTGCCCATGGCGACTCAAGGTGGCTTACACAAATATAAAAACATCATATAAAAATAAAAATAATAAAAGAAAATAATAAAATAATAGCCCCACCCAAGCCAATTCTGGCGACAACACACATTCATACAAGCCATTTAATGGGCTCCATCCAACACTGGGTTCCCCAGGGCCACTGGCAGAACTATGTCTTCAGCGCCTTCCGGAAGAGTGTTAGAATGGGGGCCAATCTAATCTCTGGGGGAATGATGTTCCAGAGAGAGGGAGTCACCATGGAGAAGGCTCATCTTCTGGGTCCCGCCAGATGTATCTCCCTAGGGGATGGGACCCGCAACATTCCTTGCCTTCCCGCTCTAGTGGGTTGGGTAGATGTGACCGGCAAGAGACGGTCCCTCAGATAACCTGGTCCCAAGCCATGAAGGGCTTTAAAGTTAACAATCAGCATCTTGAATTGCACCCAGAACCAAATTGGCAACAAATGCAGTTTCCAAAAGAGAGGTGAAACATCGAGGTCTGCACAAAACCATGCAGCCGCTGCATTTTGCACCAACTGAAGCTTCTGGAGGCTCTTCAGGGGGAGCCCCATGTAGAGCACATTGCAATAGTCAAGACGGGAGGTGACTAGGGCATGAGTGACCGTTTACCAGAAATCAGAAGTAAATGCCAGTTTCCAGCAAAAACATTTTAAATTGGAGTCATGTGACCACAGGATGCTGTAAACAGCCACAAATGTGGGTTGGTTGCTGAGCATCCAAAATGTAGTTACATGACCACAGAGAGAGCCTAGTTGTCAGAACCTTGAATCTGGGTTGTAATAGCTTTTTTTTGGGGGGGGGGGTCTGTTGTAACTTCCAATGGTCACTAAATTCATAAGGACTTAGGTATAGTATGTGCGAGATAGGCATAGTAAGTGCTTTCAGTGCAATTAATAAATACTAATCAGAACAGTACTTGGCTATTATTTGTATTCTATAATGTAGTAAAATATATTTTTAAAAAATATGTCCTGGTTCACACAAACTTACACAAAGATATGTGTGATATGTGGTATGTGTAACAAAAGATGTGTTACAAGACTACAGGTGGTCCTCACTTAATGACCACTTGTTCAGTGACCATTTGAACTTGCAACAGTGCTGAACGAGTGGCAGTTCTAGTCAGCCAGTACCACTATGGTCACTGGTACAATCCAGGTACTCAGCAACCAGCCCAGATTTCTAACTGTCACAGCATCCCATAGCCTTGTGATCATGATTTGCAACTTTCCCAGCTGGCTTCCCACAAGAAAAATCTATGGGAAAGCCAGCAGGAAATTGAAAGTCACATTCATATGAGGTCCTTGCTTAAGAACCTGCATGGTCCTTGCTTAATTACAGTAACTGGGGATTGTTGAAACTGTTGTTTGCTAAAGGGCATGGTTATATGTCATCTCACTATACTGTATGACCACATTGCTTAGTGATGGAAATTCCATCCTAGTTGCTACTGTTAACTGAAGACTACTTGCATGCATTATAAAGAGGAAGAAAGTTAACAAGGAAAAAAAGATCATTTATAGTCATATCTTTGGACCGGGAAGAATTTAATAATTATTATTTTAATTTACTTTTATGTATGAATTTTATACATGTACATAATACTTTCTTTTACATGTTCATATATTAATGTTATTAACTGTTTTAATTCCCTTCTGAGTAAAACAGTTTTCATTGCAAAAAAAGAGGCTTCTGTAGGATCCTAATATGTTTAACAGAATAATTTCATTTTGAAACACATACACACTATTCTACAGGGACCAAAGTATCCCAGTTTTGGGGGATATCCCAGGTGCCAGGCAACCACCCCAAAAATCAGAAAAATATCCCAGTTTCCAGGAGCATGTCTTGGCTCTGTGTTTAGCAGCCACAGTGCAAGCAGTAGAAATCTGCCACATACTGCAGTGTGGGAAACAACCTATTTACTATTTGTTGTCTTGTTACTAATATCGGCACATACTTAAGCTGCAAAACTCTGGAGGACCATTAGATGAAAGCAAAGAGTTAGATGTTTTATAGATCTTTCCTGCCATCTAATGGTTATAGCCATCAGTTGCTATAAATTATCCTCAAGGGCCATCTAGAAACATGAAATATAAATAAGAAAATAAGTAGGTAAGTAAGTAAATAAATAAATAAATGGTTTTTTTTCTATTCCTTGGGCTGATGGATCTGTGCTGCAAAATGCTGAACAAACACTAAATGGCCACAAAGCGATATAAACCTATGATTTTTTTTGTGATCATCTAGGACCAGTGGTGAAATCCAAAAATTTTCCCTACCGGTTCTGTGGGCATGGCTTGGTCATGTGACTGGGTAGGCGTGGCCAATTTGATTGGTCTCACCCTTAGGAAATTTCTCCTTAGTCCAACTCACAATAAAATAGCACAATAAAATAGCACTGTTCCAATATTTAAAATAGAATAGAATAACAGAGTTGGAAAGGACCTTGGAGGTCTTCTAGTCCAACCCCCTGCTTAGGCAGGAAACCCTACACCACTTCAGACAAATTGTTATCCAATCTCTTCTTAAAAACTTCCAGTGTTGGAGCATTTACAACTTCTGGAGGCAAGTTGTTCCACTGATTAATTGTTCTGTCAGGAAATTTGAGGGGCTCCTACAAAAATGAGGGAGTCAATCTAGTTTCCAAAGCACCAAAAGGCACAACAAGAAACAATGGATGGAAACTAACCAAAGAGAGAAGCAACATCGCTTGCCTTCAGAAGTTGTGGGTGCTCCATCACTAGAGGCTTTCAAAAAGAGTGAGGGAAGTACACCCCAAAAGGACAGTGCCAGGAACCACTAAAACAATGCAGAAAACTTAAAACAGCCATTCCCCTTAAAAAAAAAAAAAAAGTCAACCCCAAAGCAAATGCAGCAGCTGAGAGGGAAACTAAGAGCAGCTGCTCAAGCTAATTGAAAGCCTGGGCATGCTGCCAAAAGCCATTAACCCTTCCAACTCTATTATTCTATGTTCTCTATGTTCTAAATTGGGTGCTTCACAGCAGAAGCAATACAGTTGGCTGGACCACACATGCATTGAATGAACGTTGTCTTACTTGAACGTTCCTTCTATGTGCGCTGCAGGAATGTCCAAGCATGGGTTAACTTCCTGTCTGTTAGCCAGGGACTGAGTAAGAAATATCCGGCCACGCCTCCTCCTTGGCCCCCACTGAGCCAGTTGTTTTACGAGGACGTAGACTTGCAGGTAGCCAATGGAAATCCAATGTCAATACCCTGTACCAGAACCAGCCACAGGGTGGGTTGGACACTCCCGCAGCATACATAGTTCAGGTAAGACGTTCATTCTCCTGTGCGCTGCTTGGAGTGTCCAAGCGTGGGATGTACCCAAGCATAAGTCTCAAGGGCGGGAAGAAATTTGGTCCAGGGCTCCTGAGGTGGAATGAACCCTCTGTAGAACCCTCCTTCTAAACGAAGCCTCTGCCGAAGCAAAGGAGTCCAGTCTATAGTGCCTAATAAACAGTGATGGAGTTGTCCAGGTCGCCGCCCTGCAAATGTCCTCAATGGATGCCTGTGTGGCCCAAGCCACAGTAGTGGCCGCACTTCGTGTTGAATGAGCAGAATGAGAGGAGAGAAGGCATACAATAGCCCCTGCGGCCACGGGCTGCGTAGAGCGTTGACCCCTTCCTCCCCCGGTACTGCGAACCTGGAAAAGAACTTGGGAAGATAAGTGTTGGATGGATGGGAGAACAGGTCCACCACTGGTTGACCGAACTTCCGGGACAGATCCTCGAACAGATCCGGGTGCAGGCGCCACTCCTAGTGATCTATCGTGGTCCTGCTCAGCCAATCCGCTTGAAGATTCGCTGTCCCGGAGATTTGTTCTGCCTTGATGGATTGGACGTGGCGTTCCGTCCAAAGGGCCAGCTGTCGTGCCTCCTGCATGAGACTGTTGGACCGAGTGCTGCCCTGGCGATTGATGTGAGCCCGGGTGCCACATTGTCGGTTAGAATTAAGACGTGCTGGTCTGACACTAGATGCTTGAAGTGATGCAGAGTGAGACGAACCGCTCTCAGCTCTAACCAATTGATGTTGTTTGTCAAGTCCGATGCGCTCCAACACCCCTGAGCCACTAGGGACTGGGCGTGAGCCCCCCACCCGAAGAGACTGGCATCCGTCGTGATCGTGATGCAGGTGGGTTCTCTGAAAAGGCAACCTTTTGACATGGCCCTGGACGTCCACCAATGTAGAGATCTGAGGATGGACAGTGTGACGCGTACCTTCATCTTGGAGTTGCTGCATTTCGCCCTCTGATGCGGCAACAAGAACCATTGTAGAGGCCGAGTGTGCAGCCTCGCCCAAGGAGCAGTCGATACAGGAGATCATCTTCCCCAGAAGCTGAGAAAGAACAGCCAGTGGAACTGAGCGAAATCTCCGCACCTGAGTGACGAGGAGCAGGATGCTGTTCAGTTGCTCCTGTGACAGAAACACCTCGCAAGATCATGTGTTGATCACTGCCCCAAGATGAAGAAGGCTGGTGGTCAGAACCAGATGACTTTTGGCAAAGTTCACGGAGAAACCGTGGTCTTGTAAGGCTCGGATGGTGACCCGAAGTTGTTCCTGAACATGCAGAGGCGAAGACGACTGGATGATGATGTCGTCCAGGTAACACTGCAGCCTTATTGGCCTCACCCTGAGGGAGGCCGCCACTGCTGCTAACATCTTGGTGAAGGTGCGAGGGGCGGACGAGAGGCCAAATGGCATGGCCTTGTATTGATAATGCACCCCCCTGACACAGAACCTTAGGAACCTTCTGTGCGATGGTCGAATAGGCACATGAAGGTAGGCCTCTTTTAAGTCAGATAATCGCCTGGTCTGATGCTACTGAGGATCGATTTTAGAGACTGCATCTTGAACTTTTTGTATGCCAAATAAAGGTTGAGTTGTTTTAAATCTAAAATAGCTCTCCCCCCCCCGAACTTTTGGGAACCAGGAAGAGTAAAATCCCCGACCTTCCTGCCCCGGGGGAACCGTCTCTATGGCGGTTATATCCAACAGATGTTGGATTTCGATTTCCATGAGATGTCCTTTGACCTGATTGGTGGATACTTGGCACCGAATAAAGTGCCTTGGTGGAATGGCGGTGAACTCTAGAGTGAGACCTAGACTTACTGTCTGCAGCACTCAGGTATCCGATGTAGTAACCTCCCATTGGTGGATGAATCGATTCAGCCGACCACCAATGGGGGCGTCTGAGTGGGAGTCACTTGGACCTGCAAAAGGGCCGGTTACCAGACCCTCGAAATGGCCTCCTGTTCTGGAAGTATTGCCTGCCTCTGTCTCTACCTCCTGACCTGTCCATGGGGCAATTCGATCCCCGGTAGGAGGATCGTTGATATTGGAAACCACTAGGCCCTGGGTCCTGGCGAAATGGCTGTCTCCTGAAATATGGCGTCATACGACGATCTGCCCTCCTGTATGTGGAAGGCAAAACTTTCCTCTTGTCCCTACTCTCCACCAGAATAGGATCTAATGATTTTCCAAAAAGATTGCCCCCTTTAAAGGGTGCAGCAGTCAAATGCCATTTTGACTTCATATCAGCTTGCCAGTGGCGAAGCCACAAGAGTCTGCGGGATGTGACATTGGCTGCAATAGCCCTAGAAGCAAATTTTGCTGCATTAAGAGTTGCATCCGCAGAAAATTCAGCAGCCGCCAGGAGTTTGTTTAGATCTTGGCGTAGGCGTGAATCTTCAGGTGACACTCTAGTCAACATTTGCCTAATCCATAAAACCGAATTTCTGTTGAAAAAGGAGGCTGCCGTGGTTGCCCTGATGGACCAGGCCGAAGCCAAGTGTGCCTTATGGGCCGCCATCTCTGCCTTGCGATCCTCCAACTTCAACCCCTCCGAAAGGTCAGCAGGGAGAACCGTGGAAGAGACTAGATTGGCCACTGGAGTATCAATTGCTGGGAGCTGGAGAAGATCCTCCAGGTCTGACCCCATGTTATAGAACCGCTTGTCATTGTTACTGGGCGCATTTTGGGAGGCAGGTTGACTCCACTGACGTTGAATAACGTCCACAAACATCTTTGGCGCCGGGAGTCTCTTTTTCCAAAACTGGTTCAGAAAACACACCCTCTGTGGGATCAAGCCCCAGCTCCGGGTATGATGAAATATCAGCTAACCCCATACGTGACGTCATTTTGGCTTTATATAAAAGAGATTTAAACAAGGCTGGTTTAAAGAGGTCAGAATAGGAAGGCTGATCAGGAATAAGGCCGTCATTTTCAGAGGTCCTGGTCTACTAAACTGTCCTCTGCAATGCTAGAAAGCTCGCTGCGAATGGAGGAGCGAGAAGAGCAATGACCCTGTTGGGAAACCCAGGCAGATTGCTCCTGAAGGCCAGGTGAGAAACCTCTGTGTTGCAATTCTGCAGTAACCCCTTGCGAAATGGTAGATGCAATAAGATCCCTAATATCCTGGGGGAGAGATAATTTCTGGGATCCCCCAGCCCTAAGGCCCGCTGCAGTAGGGGTAAAGGTAGCAGATGGGGCTGATTTGGTCACTGAGCGAGGCAGATCCGATTCAGGAGCTCTAAGGCCAACCAAAGATCCAGATGGGGACCTGCTAACTGCTGCTTCCAGGATAGGAGCGTCCGTGGCTACATCTGGAGACAATTCTCTAATAGAATCAGAATTTTCAGGAGATCCCTCCCTAAGGGCAGGGCCCTCCTCCTGCGCAGGAGACAGAGATCTTTCAGTTGCAGGTTGTTGGCATGTTTTTGCAAAATGCTTCTCTAGGGATCTCAGACGCCTCTGAGTATCCCTATCCTCAGCTGAGGAAGAATGCCTTCTAGAAGGATCCTTCTGAGTCTTACTCTGCACAGGAGTCTCTTTGCCAGATCTATGAGCTTTATGGCCAGATTTGGAGGAATCCAAATCCCTGGAAGGGGTTCCTTTAGGTGCAGATCTGCCTTTTTTTGCTTTGTCTGCCATTCTGCCAATTGGGCACAAAACAATACAATTATTGATAATTAAGAGAGATAGATTTCACCAGGTTCCTTTGCAAAGTACTGCACTCTTCTAGTCTCTGCTCAGTTCACAATGGAAGGCTGCTACCAGGAGCAATACATTGCAAGGATGCAGGCTAGAGAGGAAGCCTCCAGAGCTCCACAATTGCAGAGAAGGAGTGGTATAGGGCTACTATCACTCTTGCTGACCCGATCCAATTACTGGCCTCTAGGGAGCTAGATGCACGTGTAGCTCCAAACAAGGTAAAATAATGGCGACTGAGGAGCACTGCCCCCCACTCACTACAACTTGTTACACACGTGGTGCAAGGAGCGCCCCCCCCTGGGAAGCGAGTCCTCCTGGTGCCAAGTCTCCCTCTCTGCCGGGTTCTGCTCTGAGCTGCGTGGGCGAGCAATCTCTGCTGGGTGCCTCACAACCAGCGTTGCAGAGTTCTGCCGGCTTCCCCAGACAGAAAACTCTACTTCCAGTAGAAGGGAGAGGCCAGATAGCCCCCCCACCACTCTCCCCTCAGCGACAGAACGCCACCATGGAGCTAGGGAGAAGAGCCACGTGATCGGGAACCCAGGCTCAGAAATAAATGGATGCCGCTGTATTCAGGAGCCCTGCCGGAGATCCGGACAAGCACTCCTGCAGCAGTCTGCAACTGTCCAATCAAGGCAAACACATAAATCGTGTGAGCGGGAGACCTGACTCACAGCTGATCGGTCATTGCGAAGCTCCTAAGTCTCACCGGAGCCCCAGACAAGTACTTCAATCGCCTGAAAACTAACAGTAAACCACGAGAGCGGGAAACCCGACTCCCAGCTGATTACTGTGTACAAAACTCCAGGGCCTCGCCGGAGCTCCGGACAAGCGACCCTGTAAATACCAGGCAATAAACCTGACACACAGAATGCAATAAATCCACCGTGGAACGCCAAGTGAGCAGGAAACCCGACTCACATTTGGGTGGCTCTCAGTAAAACAGCGGAGGCCGGAGCCCCGGATAAGCACTCCTATAGCCAAACGAGTTTGCCAGGCATACAATTCAAACGGAGATGGTTGTTAACCGCATTTAAACATTCCTTCTCCCCATGGCTATAAAAACAAGCCTCAGGGCGGCAGGGAGACTTCCCTGCGCACACCCGTTCCCAACAAAATATAAATAGTTAAAACCTGTAATAATCAAGAATTCAAGATAAATTCCTGTCTGTTGTCCAAGAATTGAGTAGAGAATATTTTTTGCGTCCCTCTAGGCTCGACTGAGTAAAACAACTGGCTCAGTGGGGGCCAAGGAGGAGGCGTGGCCGGATATTTCTTACTCAGTCCCTGGCTAACAGACAAGAAGTTAACCCATGCTTGGACACTCCAAGCAGCGCACAGGAGAATTCACGGCCTGTATGATCAAGCTGCATCATTGTCCCCTCCTGTATCTTTGCCCCAGAAAGAAACAAGAAGTAGCCAACACTGCAGCAGCTATAAAAGGTCTTGGGAAACTCCAGAGAGTATCAGCTGATCATAGAAGTATTACTTAATACTCTTTATAATGAAAATGTTTGTAATCTTGTCCTTCTTCCTGAAGGGAAGAGGTTAATCCCATCACTAGATGGGTGATTGATGGGTTTCCCTGCCCTAATCCTGTCAGTTTCTGTTGTTTATTGACTTGATTCAGCGTGTATGGCTGCATTCCAGCTGCAACTGTTAAGTGGAGCTATTAACTGAAGGGAGAGAGAGGAAAAAACCCTCTCTTGCACTTTAATTTTAACCGGTTCTCCGAACTGCCTAAGCAATTTACTAACGGTTGGGCTGAACCGGTGAGAACCGGCTGGATTTCACCTGTGTCTAGGACTTGACCAGATTTTTGGAATCAAAATATAGTAGCTCTAACTTAAGTACTTGACAAAGAGTGTGTGGTATGGAATGGGAAGCAGTCTCTCTTTCTGCAAGTTTGAGGTACTTCTTGGTAGAATGGGAGATGGAGATAGAAGTGATTGATTCTGTAGGAAGTTGCACCCACCCGTCTCCAAGGAAAATGAAATATTCTAGGAAATATTAAAAAGCCAGAATATTATATTTTCCCTAAAGGAGAAACATGTTTCTAAAAACAAACTCAGAGCCTCAGTTCCCTGCCCCCCCCCCCAGCAGATATTTTGGTGCCAACCTATCTACAAGACAAAGGCTGGGCCAGCTTATCTACAACACAAAAGACATGGCCCTTAGGACATGAGCCCTCACTCAAGATCCAAACCAGGACAAAGCCTGGTTTCCATAATAGGAATTGCCCAAAGCCCCTTCATTACATCATCACCCAGCAAGATTCAACCAAACTTGGGACAACCTACAAAGTTACCCCTGTATGGCCCCATGGGAGTCTGACAACCAATCAGAATACAAGCTCAAATTCAAAGCTGAACAGAGGGTATAAATCTCTCTCTCTCTCTCCCCATGTGCTTTTTTTTGCCCAGGATCTCAAACCATGTGGTCCTGTCCATCATTAAAAACCATCTTTCCAAGCAGTCTCCATATTTCCAGTGTCTTTCTCCCCACTTGGAACTGAACCCAGATGGACATTTCTTCCAACAATTCCATTCTCCTTTTCCTGGCTCATAAATATGGGGTGTATTACTTGTTAGTCATCAATTGGCTGGAACTGGAAATAATTTGGCATGCAACATAACAGCACAGTAAGAATAAGAAATATTTAGAATTACAATGAACTTTATTTTAATAGACTAATTGGGGCTGGGGCTGCAGGAGAACTCTGAAAAGGTGGGTTGTGCTGACTAATAACGGTACAATCAATGCTTTCAAAAGTGTTCCTCATGAGAAGTAAGAGTTTGGGCCTGTCACTCTTTCTCAGATTAGAAATGACAAATAAATTCCAAAAATCTTGCCAAGAAAAATGCTAGGATTTGTTTAGGCAGTTGCTGGGTTGAGTCAAGACTGACTCAAAGCCACATATATTTAACATAGACAAATTTCTAAAGTGCCATTTATATTTTTAGCTCACAAATGCTTCTGATAGTATATCAGCTACAATTAAGTAATGAGTAGAAGTGGCCTACTATTTGTAAATTCCCTTTTTTTAATCTTAAAATACAGAAGAGCAAACTTTCATGCATTCACCCAGCTGTTATGTCTAGATCAGGGGTCTCCAAACCTTGGCAACTTTAAGACCTGTGGACTTCAACTCCCAGAAATTCTGGGAATTGAAGTCCACAAGTTTTAAAATTGCCAAGGTTGGAGACCCCTGGTCTAGATGTTTGGTCCGCAAAATAGATGTGTATCTTGATATTGCGGAAATTTAGATTGTAATATAAGATCTATGAACCAAAAAGAATGTCTCACACTCTGCAGATAAGGGTTTAGTGTCATTTCCTCACAATACAAAAACTTCAATCACTCTAGGCCAGTGATGGCGAACCTATGGCACGCGTGCCACAGGTGGCACGCGGAGCCATATCAGAGGGCACGCGAGGCGTTGCCCTATGTCAGCTCCAGCGCGCATGTGTGCGCTGGCCAGCTGATTTTCGGCCTTGGGGAAGGCCGTTTTGCCCTCCGGAGGCTTCAGGGAAGCTTCCTGAAGCCCCGGAGTGCGAAAAAACGGCCCAACGACAAACCGGAAGTTCGGAAAAATGCACTTCCGGTTGCTGTTGGGCTGTTTTTTGCACTCCGGAGGCTTTAGGGAAGCTTCCTGAAGCCCCGGAGTGCGAAAAACAGCCCAACCGGCAAACCGGACGTTCGGAAAAATGCCCTTCCGGTTTGCCATTTGGCTGTTTTTCACACTCCAGAGGCTTCAGGGAAGCTTCCTGAAGCCCCGGAGTGCGAAAAACAGCCCAACGGGCAAACCGGAAGTGCGTTTTTTCGAACTTCCATTTTGCCCGTTGGGCCGTTTTTCACCGTCCCAGGCTTCAGTGAGGCCTTTGCGCATTCGCGGGGGGGGCGCATGCACAGGGGGCAGCACGGGGGGGTTGTGCGCATGCGTGGGGGGAGGGAACGGGTGTGGGCACACGCGTGCGCGCTAGCGCACGCACACACACCCTTTTGGCACGCGAACCAAAAACGGTTCGCCATCACTGCTCTAGGCCTTGTTTTGTGAAGTGGGGTGTCAAAATGTCTCAGAGAAATAGCAAAAACTTTCAGGAATAAACTGATAAGCAGATATATGTACTCACAAGAACCATGAACCCAACATGTCTCGAAGGAAAGAAAAATGAGACATTTCATTGCATTGTATCTATTCAGGCATTGGATTTTTATGTCAGCCTTAAAACTCTAACCTCTGTTACAGAGTTGATATAATGCTAAGATGGTGTTTCACCACTCCGAAAACATATGTGAAGTGGCTTCTTTACTTAACTGTGGATATTACAGGATATTCATTTTTTAAAATATTCTTTGGTATAAGTTCATAAAAGTGGGCATCGCTGTGCTCATTACAAGAATGAGTTTGGCTAATCAGAATATCTCCAAAATTACAGCCTTTTCTTTCTCCATTCCTATTATAATTAAGCAGAGAATAACAGTGTGTGATTATTATCTGGAGTGAGACCCCCTATTGTTTCAGGCATACCAAGGAACTCTTTAGTTTCACAACAAAACTGCCAAAGCTGAGTTGACAGTGTTACATTGCCTTGGAGTATTCTCTAGGATGGAAGCGGGCCTATCTCCACAGTCCAACAATAATGGGAGGACTAAAGAATGAGAGGAAGGAAGAATAGATTTTGGCATAGAAACCAAAGAAGAATGAATGAAACAATACAAAAGAAAAAATGAAAAGGGGTTTGCTAAGAAAAAGGGAAAGATGACACAAAGAACTGGTGTGTAATCTTCTTACTTATGTGATGTGTCATTTCTGAAGTTAATGAACTCAAGATTTTTTTTCCTTCCATCTTCAAATCCATATATAGCCAGTTACAAAATCCCAAGAAACATCATACTTAATGCCATCTCACACACATCACAGTGGAAAGTCAAGGAATGGAAAACAGCTATCAAGAACAGCTATCCCCTTTGCTTGCCTATATGACTGGCCATGCTCCAACATGATATTTGAAGAGAATGTATTTCTGCCCAGTTTGTTTTAAGAGATCAATTACTTTTTTTTCTACCTCCATTCATCCTTCTCTCTTTCCATTCTTTCCCCCCCCCTTCAATAACAATTTCCCCTCCGCCTTCCAATTAGGCTTGGAAAAAAGCAATTCCACTGTTATTAATAATTTTTCTAACCCTGAAATGCAACATCATGGCAATTTTTGAGCGCTCTTGCCTAGCAACCAAAATTTTGGGCTCAATTGTGGTCATAAGTCTTTCTTTCTTTTTCTTTCTTTCTTCCCTCCCTTCCCCCCTTCTTTCTTTGTCTTTCTTCCTTCCTACCATCTTTCTTTCTGTCTTCCTTCCTACCATCTTTCTTTTTCTTTCTTTCTGTCTTCCTTCCTAACATTTCTTTCTCTTTCTTTCTTTTTCTTTCTGTCTGCCTTTCTTCCTTCCTACCATCTTTTTTTTTCTTTCTTTCTTTCTTTCTTCCCTCCCTTTCTTTCTGTCTTCCTTCTTTCCTACCATCTTTTTCTTTCTTTCTTTTTCTTTTTTTCTTTTTCTTTTTTTTTCTTCTTTCTTATCTCTCTCTCTCTCTTTCTTTTTTTCTTTCCAAACCCCACTCCCTTCTAGCACTGATGATGGTTAC
>QLTV01001335.1:544073-559489 GCA_003457575.1 Thermophis baileyi | reverse complement strand
TGTGTGTGTGTGTGTGTGTGTGTGTGTGTGTGTGTGTGTGTGTGTGTGTGTGTGTGTGTGATGATAAACCAAACCAAACCGGTCTACAAGAAAATCCAAAAGAAGGCTAGAAAAGAGACACGGCAAGGTAAAATACAACATGGCCAGTACATCAAAAAACTATCTGGCTATCTAGGAAAGTTGAAGAAAAAGATGCACAAGACCAAGCCTTAAGGATAAATGAATACAAAACTGGAATTGAGAAGATAGCAAAGACAGCAAATACCATCTCTGCAAAGAAGTTGAAGAAACAGTGGACTATCTAGTTAGCTGGTACCAGAAGATCACATAGACTGACTACAAACAATGGCCTGACAAAGTAGCAACAATGTACATTGCAAAATCTGAAAGAAATAACATTTGCCTACATGTAAGACTGGTGGGACTACAAAAGAGACTAAATTATAGAAAAAGAAGAAGCTAAAGTGCTCTTGGATTATAGAAGAGAAGTACCTGTCACATAACACCTCACACTTAACAGTTGTCAATCAGAAAGACAAAAAAATGGATAGTGAATGTGGTAATATCTGGAAACAGCAGAATAGAAGAGAAAGAAAATAACAAAATACAATGATCTGCAAATAGAAGTAGAATGACTGTAGCAAAAGCAATAGCTTCTCACATTGATAGTAACTGATAGTAATCGGAATCTTGGATTCAATCCCAAAACTGCAGTAGCACTTAAATACCACCAACCTTGACAGAATCACCATCAGTCAGTTGCAAAAGCAGCTTTACTTGGAACAGGAAATATATATTTACAGGAAATATCCTGTAATGATATTTTTAATACCATCAAACAACATCTACTTATCCCAGGAAAGACTCAATAGGTGGATAAAAATGCCAAATTCAGTCTAAACATCTGGCTGACTCTGTGACCAATCATCATAATAATGAAATAACAAAAAGACGTATTAATGTTAGATAATTTTTTGTGTGGATTTAATTGCCAAATGCACTCTTAAAGATCCAGGACTTCATTGTTTTGTGAAAAGACAGTATAACTATCTCACTTCCATTTTAGAGACACTGGAAAACAATTTTTTCATCTGAACCCAGAAATCTCTTACCCAAACCCTCAACTGAGTATAATATTCTTATACTTCTGTGTTCTGTGTGTGTGGGGTGTGTGTGTGTGTGTGTGTGTGTGTGTGTGTGTGTATATATTTCTGGTTTCACAATGTTACCAGCCATGCCATCTGTGGCATTGAGGCACAGCACAAGGAGGAAGTACAGACTGGTTCTGAGGACAATTAACTTCTGATATGGCAAGGAAATATCAACAAAAATTCTCTTCTTACATAGATAATTCTGGGCTGGTATCCCTTCACTCTTCCTCATGAAAAATGGGAGCTATTCAGCCTGAAAAGTATCAAAATAAGAATACTAGTGTTAAAATGAAAGGGAGAAGGAATATTATTGAATGTGATAATGCTCTTGTTGAAATGCTGTAGCAAATACAGAGCAATCTTAGAACTTAGAGTTGGAAGGGACATTGGAAGACTTCTGCAGCTCCTCACAAGTCAGGACAATTATCCTTGGGCAGATCACTGCATTTTCCTCCTATTTTTCAAATCCATACCTTCTATCTTCACATAGTGGGCAAATTTTCAAGATTCTTTTAATCCAATTTTTGTAAAGAAAGAATAGAAACTTTTCAGAACTCAACAGTAGAGCCATTCTTCATGGCCCAACAGAAATAAAAAGAAGTTACATTGAGGACAACAATAATTAAAACATAAAATAAAAAGTAAAGGGGTGAAAAGGCATTTCTATTTCACCATCATTGGTTAGTTAATTATGCTGAAACTTAGGTAAAGGTTAATAGTGTTGCATCCATTTCAGAAATTTCTGAATAACATCATTGATATTTATCCAATTAAACTGTATAATACATTGTATAATAATTGTGAGATATCTCAGGAAACAAATAGTGCTGTAATGATTTGGATTTTGTTACTTTTTTAAAAACCAGTAGAGTCAACTCAATTCTACTAACTTTGGTCCTTTCCATTGGAGCTTGTGAATTCCTTTCTCTTCCATATTAAAAGGTCTTACGTGTAAATTTAAACTTGATCTACTTAGAATGCTTTGTGTAATCTCTCTATAGCAAACAAATGTTACAATTCTTTTCTAAATATTAAATGTGATTGTAGCTAATCTAAGAAAATGCTATTAATTAGGGCTGCAGAAGAACACGTCTGTGAACTTGACCATTTAATGGACAGTTCAAATGTGTTGTCCACAATGATGAATATAAAGCTATCGAT
Source organism: Thermophis baileyi (assembly GCA_003457575.1). NCBI lineage: Eukaryota > Metazoa > Chordata > Lepidosauria > Squamata > Dipsadidae > Thermophis > Thermophis baileyi. Next base: position 557,177 of record QLTV01001335.1, on the reverse strand, counting down.
GCTTTTCATTCTTTCCATTAGAGAAAGAAAATGCTTCAAAACATTAGTAAGCAAATAGTTTACTAAACTCATCACACAGTTTACAAATAGTCATCAACTTGTGACCATAATGGAGCAGGTTGCAATTCATGATGGTCATTAAGTGAGGCTCTCACCTGGTCATCTTGCTTAACAACATCTACTTCTCCTCTCCCCGATGCAGTTGTTATGGACCATGGGGTGCCTCAGAGGTGGGGGAGACCTTAGGAAGCCTAGCACTGGCCCAGGCCCACACTGCAGCACCTCCCCAGCTCACACATGGACTGCGCTGTGGCCTCTCAAGGCCTCCCCAATCCCAATTCCCCTGAGGCACCCTATACTTCCTGCCCGCCAGGGTCCCTGCAGGCCTTGGGCCAGTGGTGAAATCCAGCAGGTTCTGGAGAACCGGTAGCGGAAATTTTGAGTAGTTTGGAGAACCGGTAGCGGAAATTTTGAGCAGTTCGGAGAACCAGCAAATACCACCTCTGGCTGGCCCCAGAGTCGGGTGGGAATGGAGATTTTGCAATATCCTTCCCCCAGGAGTGGGGAGGGAATGGAGATTTTGCAGTATCCTTCCCCTGCCACGCCCAAGCCACGCCCACCAAGCCACGCCCACAAAACCACACCACGCCCAAGCCATGCCCACAGAACCGGTAGTAAAAAAATTTGGATTTCACCACTGCCTTGGGCCTGCGTTTCCTTCCACTGGGTCCCCACCAGCTTTGGGGTCTGCCCCACTCCACTGGGTCCTACGCCCTCCTTCCTACCTCCTGTCACCAGCCAGTCAGTCTACACAGCGGAGGTCACACAACTTTGTCCCAGAAGTGGCCACCAATTTGGGACTGGCTGCAATGAATTGAAACTCTGGAGATCACACTGGGAAAAGAGAGCATGCTGCTCTGTCCTTCGACTTTACTGCAGGTTATGTGGTTCTGTCCTGAAAGTGGGTGCCATTATGGGAGCAACCACAATGAATTGAAGATGCTCCAAAATGGCACCTGCTTACTGGACAGAGCCACACTGTTTCCAGAAGGAGATCTACAATAAAAAGTGTGACCAATTGGTGACAGAGGGTAGGGAGGGGGTTTAGGATGAGGGGGAGATAAGCGGTGGTGCTGCAATATCCCTGCAGTCAGTCATATGGGCGGATGGTTTGCAAATTGCCCAAATTTTGTTCATGTGACCGTGGGAGTGCTCCAGCAGCCATAACTTTGAAACCAAGTCATAAGTAGCTTTTGGGGGGGGGTGTACATCAAAACTTTACACGGTTGCTAAATAATTAGTGGTAGGTACATCAAAGACTACCTGCATATAAATGACCATTGAAACAAAAGTGAGTTAGGTGAGAACATATTCCATTTCAATTTAAATCAATTTGAAAAGTGATCTGATGCCCTCATGCAACCCCATGAAGTAGTTTCAATAATTTTATTGTCAATTGATGTTTTAGTTTTTGGTTAAAAGTTGCTCAGAATTTGATAAAAGAGTAGATATTTAAATGGTTTTTTAAAAAATACTTTAAAAAATCTAACATACATATTTTCTCATTTCATGCGAGTCTTTAAAATGTATATAATCACTGGTATAAAATGTATAATAACTGGTTGTTTTGAATTTTGGAAGATCTACTAGATAAATCTAATTTTAACTGATTTCCAACTATGGCTTCATTAAACTTTTTTTTCTATATTCAGAATTATTTCTGGAATCAATATGTGCATGTTGTTACCCACCACAAAACCTATCAATAGTTTAGTTCTAAACTCAAGATTTTATCCCTCCAGAGCACTTAACTTAGAATTTAGTATTTTCATTCTGGATTATTATTTTGAATATCATGATGAATTTACTTTTTATTGTAAGCATCATGGTAATTATAGTGATTTAAAATGATCATATGCAGACTATGTATTTCATATTTTGTGAGTTCTCTTTTTCAAGGAACACTTACGTTCAAATCACATACAGTATAATAAATGATCTGTTCATGCAAAATAATTAATTCTAATATGCTTTGGGATGTTTTTTGTCTTTGTTGTATAAATTCAGCCACTTGTGGTATGTAAAACCATAGCTTATGACTTAGCATTTCAGGCTTGTAAAGTGAAACATGTTTAAGCAAAGGAGGGATTCAGCATTGTCAGGAGAATTTGGGGAGCTGGAGTCTACACATTTGAAAGCTGCCAAGGCTGAGAAGGGCTGCTTTAGAGTTGTGTTTTTTTCCTTTGAAAGAGATACTTTGTGATGCTTTGGAACAGGACCAAAGTTTTGGACTATTAAAGGAGCCAGATATTTTTTACTAGCTTTGAAAGCAGCTCCATCTCTCTCAACATGCAACCTGTGATGAACCAAAACCTTCCATGAACCTTCAGCCCAGATATGCTGCTCTGGAGCTACAACAATTGCACCTAAAAGAAGAAGCAAAAGACCATGTCCTTGCTTATTTCAGGATTTAGTGACTTTTGGGTCCATCCACAAGTCAGAATAATCCATGCAATCAAATAAGCACCAATTAGATTCTTGGGGAGGGAGACATAAAGCACCTCCACAGACAGGTGAACCATTAGATTGATTTTCTAATTCTCTTCCTACCCTCAGTCCCCAACAATCAGTTTACCTCATTCAGAAAACAGGACAGTTTCTTCTCTGCAGAACAAAAATCTCTCAATCTCTTTGAAATTTGTTCCAGACATTCCTTACTTAGGGAGCCATTTTTGCTACAGATTTCATTGCATTCTGCTTCAAAGCAAAAATGTTATTGCAATTTAAAAATCTGTGAGTTAAAGGTATTATTTTATCAATTTAATCCATTTTATTGAAAAGCAACAAAAATATGGATGCTTTAAGAAATCAGATTTTAAAAGAAAGAAAGCAGAAAACTGCAGTGATTTCTAAGTATTTGACATGATTATTAAACCCTTATAAATAGTATAAAATTTCCTGGATATTTTCTGCTTCAGACTTTAAAACATTTCCCTTATGAAATTTGCACTGCAGATGTCATTCTTTATTTTATTTATCAAATTTATGTGCTGCTCATCTTGTGGTGCAAGGTGACATTGAGCAGCTTATTATATTTTTGAAAATATCTCTGTGTTGATGTATTGACTTCCAGGAGTTAAATTGTCAGAGGGGTAATATTCGTTGTTGTTACTACTATTTTATCCTGTTTTTATATATATATATTTTCTCCCACTACAAACCTGTGATGTGGGTTGGACTGAGGGAAGGATTGGCCCAAGATACCCAGTGGCCTTTCTGCCTAAAGGCCTATATCTCACAGCTTCCTGGTTTTTAGGCCAGCACCTTCACCACTACACCAAACTGGCTCTCTTTTGTTTCTGACACATAGTTCATTCTTTTTATCCCTTTTATTTCCAAATGCAACCCTAAACTATATTACACAGTGGGATGATCTGGAAAATGACCATTTTTAGCACTATCTACTTTCAACATCATCTCTGTCGCCATGTATGCAACTGGTCTGGCATCTATGGCTGCTTCGAAATATCGACATTCATTTCCTTAGGCGTTTTCCAGATATTGGCATATCTATTAATAGGGTTTCCCCCCCCTCCTTGCAACTTCCATTGATTCTAATAATTGTCCCCCTCCGTTCAGGAGTTCCTCTTTGTTGAGCATTGAATCGGCCGGTTGCACGCACAGAGAGCACTCTGGCATTAGACCAGTTCCAAAACGTCCCTTTTCGGGGGATCTCAATTCTCATCGGGCAGTGGATACAAATGTGGGGAGGAAGAACAAATGTGTGCGTTTCATAGAGATAAACCGCTTGGTGAGCCTGATTGTTATGAAAAGTGGACTACGGATCAAGTGAAACAAGAAAAGGAGTTGAAAACAATGAGATCTTGGGATTAGTTACCAATTTTCCTGCCACCGTTTCATAGTCCCGGCAAACACGGTGAGGCTCACTTTCGATTTCTGCTGAAAGAGCTTCCGCCTGAAAAAGAAACACTTTCATCCCGGTCACGTAGAGATACTTCCTGAAAACGCAGCCCGATGACGTCATCGCCTGTCCGCTAGCGCGCCTTTGCGAAACTCCCGACCGCAAGTTGCTTACTAGAGCTGGGAAGAAGAAAGTGCTGGCAGTCTTGCAACGTTTCCGCTTTCTTCGGGACTGGCAGCGGGAGCAGCAGTGCCTTGAAGCGGCAGAAGATTGGCGTTGAGCCTATCACGCGTGTGTGTCTCTTCTGAATGCCTCCGCAGCCCGGACTTAAGGGCTAAGTAGTATACGTATCGCTTGGTGAAAAAACTGCTTAGCAGAGCGGAACTACTTCACAATAAGGGTGATATGATTTCCCCGCCTCGCAAAAGCTTCCGTTTTACACAGCATTTTGAAAGTAGTAAAGTTTACTGCTTGCAAATTTGTGGGGCTGCCCTGATGTTTGGAGGGCACCGGATGGGATAGAAGGTGCAGTCTGCAACATCCTAAACGTGCATTCTTTTCTGAAATAAATTATATTATTGATTGAGATGAAGTTACTGTAGTGGCTTGACATCCCGCAAACCTTTGAGACACTTTATATTGCAAACCAGTATTTGCCAACCCAATTATAAAAGAAACACCTCCAAACAAATTTGTCCAAACAAAACATGTTATATAGCTGTGTTAAGCACACGTTAGGAAGCCCAAATCATGCTGGTTTCTTTTACTGGAAAAAAAAACACTTCTAGTTACTAAGAATACAGACTCATCCAGGAATATGCCTGATGATAGAGTTATTGAATTACTGAAACCAAGCAAACTGACCAGGAAAGGCAGGACATAATGATTTATCCAAGGTCTGGTTGATCCATTGGCTCAAGTGGGAGACATTATAGTGGGACATCAAGTGGGAGACATTATAGAAATGTCTTACAAATGGCCTGTGTTTCTCTGAAAATATTGGCGCTTTAACCTCTTTTTTAAAAAAACACGAGCATTATCATAACAGTATTTCAATCATTGTTGAAGTTCATTGATGGTGTGACTACAGATACAAAGGAACACATTTATTAAAACCACAATCTATGTTTGAAAGTATATGTCAGATCTGCCCGGTCTGATTCCTTAGGGAAGAAAAACTCTCGACTCAGACAAGCACCTCAGTAATGCCAGATACCTAAGGTGCTTAGTAAGAATGAAGCCTCTGATTTATTTTGATCCATTTGCAGTTGCTATATCTATTGGTGAAATTAGATCTGATGATACTTTTAGCCTCTGGAGTTTATTCAAGACAAATCTTAGCTGTTACATCAAAACTTTCACTGATTTTATTCTTTTGAATTTTCTTTTAGTGACCTATAAAAAGAAAATGTCAACCAAATTTTTCAATACTCTGGTAAATTCACTAATTTGGATTTCATAATTGACAGATTAACTTTCTCAAGATTGTTCCTAGCTATATTGTTTCCTGCGCAGATCCTTTTTCTTTAATCCAGTAAAAACAAAGCAAGTGTGTGTCTATGTGTGTGTTTGTGTATGACTAATTGTTCCAGATTAATCAGAATAGAGCTGGAAGGGACCTTCGAGGTCTTGTAATCCAACCCCCTGCTCAAGACCCTGTACCAAGTGGCTGTCCAGTCTTTCCTTAAAAACCTCCAGTGATGAAGCACCCACAAAGACAAGCTGTACCACTGATTAATTAACTGTTCTCACTGTTGGGAAGTTTCTCCTTAATTCCAGGTTGCTTCTCTCTTTGATTAGTTTCCATCTGTTATTTCTTGCCTTGCCTTCTGCTGTTTTGGAAAATAAGTTGACCCCCTCTTCTTTGTGTCAGCCTCTCAAATACTGGAACACTGCTATCATGTCCCCCTGGTCCTTCTTTTCTCTAGACTAGCCAAACCCAAATCAGGCTGCCATCCCCATCACTTTTACTGCAACCTGCCACAATCCTGAGAGGGGGGGGAAGAGTGCTTGTTGTAAAAGGGGAGGAAACCAGCATGAACAGGAAACAGTGGTGTGAACCAGTTTCATCAGGCCACCTCAAGGACTTTTGGGCACCCAGGACCTGGAAATGGAATGTTAACTGCTTCTTGAAGTGTCCTGTTCTCAAAACATCCAGCTACGATCCTATTGGGCACTGATGAACTGATCAAAGGGGGGGAGGGCTAAGGGTTCGAAACAATGTAACAGTTTGCATGGGTTTTTTTTCCAGATCTGGTCTTGTTTTCACTGCATCCAGTTCAGTGGTGGGTAGACGTGGCTGGGTGGTCATGTGACTGGGTGGGCGTGGCCAACTCAACATCACTCCCGTCGAGGGCCCCTGGCCTCCCATGTATGTCTGTGTGGGTGGGGAGGGTGATAAGAGAAGAAAAGATATTTCTTAAGCTATAAAGAGCTAGTGAGCATTATATGGGATGCACTCCTAATTCAGGGGGCTCTTATCCGTTGAAGGCACTGTACATATAAACCTACTTTAGTCCTTGTGATGCTAAAGAACCTGCATCCCTCTTGACATACCACTGTTTTACATAAGATGCTTTTAAGATAAAATAAAATGTAATAAAATATAATAAAAATAAAGGAACTGGTTAAGATGACACCGCTGCTTCTTGTTGTTTTTCCCTTCAGAGGGAATGTTCAGGGGGAGGCAACTTTTAACAGCCTGTCTCAACTACTGCACGTTTTAGTTACCCTAGAGGAGAAAAGCGCATCCACCCAGAATTAAACACGCTCATGTGAAACCGAGGGAAGACCAGGGGAAAGAGAAGGAGGGGGGAGGGCAAAGGGTGCAGGCAGCACGCGCACTTGCGTGCATCACCCCCCTTGCCGGAGCGTCTTGCGCTTTATGACGACACTCCACAGGAGATTCAAAGATCCATTAGGTGAGCACAAAGCCCGAATCCAAACCAAAGCCATCAGCCAGGGGCACTGATCTGTGGCTGTTTACACTGAAGAGTTCTGTGAGCTGGCATGCAGACTGACTGATTGGCCACAGAACCTGTTCATCAAGGGTTTCCAGGATGGGCTGGTCTAAGTATACTATGTCCACAGCATTTTGCTGGTCTACTAATTTAGTCCCTTTTTTGAAAGAATGAAATAAGATTGGTTTGCCATGATCTGTTTTTAACAAACCCGTACTGGCTTCTAGTTATAACTCTGTTTCTGATGTTTGCAGGTCTGGTTTTTTATTATTTTTTCTTCCCAGGTATCTTCCCAGGTATTGATGTTAGGCTGATTGGTCTATAGCAGTGATGGCGAACCTTTTTTGGTTCGCGTGCCAAAAGGGTGTGTGTGCGTGCGCTAGCGCGCACGCATGTGCCCACACCCATTCCCTCCCCCCACGCATGCGCACAACCCCCCCGTGCTGCCCCCTGCGCATGCGCCCCCCCGCGAATGCGCAAAGGCCTCACTGAAGCCTGGGACGGTGAAAAACGGCCCAACGGGCAAAACGGAAGTTCGAAAAAACGCACTTCCGGGAAGCCCCGGAGTGCGAAAAACGGCCCAATGGGCAAACCGAAAGTTCGGGAAAACGCACTTCCGGTTTTCCCGTTGGGCTGTTTTTCGCACTCCAGGGCTTCAGGAAGCTTCCCTGAAGCCTCCGGATTGCAAAAAACAGCCCAACGGCAAGCTGGAAGTGCATTTTTCCGAACTTCCGGTTTGCCCGTTGGGCCGTTTTTCGCACTCCGGGGTTTCAGGACGCTTCCCTGAAGCCTCTGGAGGGCAAAACGGCCTTCCCCAAGGCCGAAAATCAGCTGGCCAGCGCACACATGCGCGCTGGAACTGACATAGGGCAACGCCTCACGTGCCCTCTGATATGGCTCCGCGTGCCACCTGTGGCACGCGTGCCATAGGTTCGCCATCACTGGTCTATAGTTTCCTGGGTCTGATTTTTTTTCCCTTTTTTGAAGATGGGAACCACATCAACTCTTTCCCAATTCTCAAGTAGTTCCCAGGTGCTCCAGGAGTTTTGAAAGATATGGTACAATGGTTCTGAGATAACACCTGCCAGCTCCTTCAGAACTCTGGGATGTACAATTATGTTTTTGGTAGATTGGGCTATACTTTCTTTTTGTGTGAAGACTGATGCAAAAAATGAGTTAAGCAGCTCTGCTTTCTCTCTACTGTCTGTTACTTGCTTGCCATCTTCTCTCTTTAGTGGACTGTTTCCTTGGCTTTTTTTCTTGTTATTTATATGTGGAAAGAAACTTTTTAAAAATTATATTTGACTTTTGTTGCAATTCTTTATTCATTCTAAGCCTTTGCTTTCCTGACTTCACCTTTGCAGATTTGGGCTATCTGCTGATATTTTTAGTTATGTGTCTCTCTTTACATGTTTTGTACTTGTCCTTTTTGTCTTTCAGTTTATCAGAGAGGTCTTTGTGCAACCATGCTGGTTTCATATTGGATTTCTTGTTTTTCTTTTTCAGTGGTATTGTGCTGGACTGGGTTTTTATGATCACATTTTTTCAGAGTTTCCCGTGCTTCTTGAGTTGTTTTCCCCTTTAGGATTTTCATCCATGGAATTTTTCTTGGGCTCTCTCTGAGTTTGTTAAAAATAATCTCTTCTAAAGTTTAAGACACTGGTTTGGTTCTATTCTATTGCTTGTGTTTGTATTATATTGAATTCCAATATGACGCAGTCACTCTCACCCCAAATTTTGGCAACTTCAACTCCCTCTATCACTTCTTCTCTATTAGTAAGAATTAGGTCCAGTATAGCTTTACTTCTAGTTCCCTCCTCTACCTTTTGGATGACAAACATATCAGCTAAGTTGGTTAGGAATCTCTTCAATCACCTACTTGTTGCAGAGTTTGTCTCCCAGTTGCTGTCAGGGTAGTTAAAGTCTCCCATTACTACTGTGATATGTTTCCTACATACATTTGTTAAATAATTAGCAGAGTTCATCTATATCTTCTGCTTGGTAAGATTAATACTGAATGTTGTAGATTAATCTAATTACATATCATTATGGAACAAACATCTTTAATTAATCTTAATGTTTTGGACAAATTATTTCCAAAAGGAAGCCAATGACAAAGACTTGGATAAGTAATGGAAATGAAATCCAAAATTAAAGACACATTTTAAAAACTGTTTCCTAGATAGTACATGTCTCACTCTAACTTAGCATCATGAAGAAAGCAAGCTATTTTCTCTGCTGAAAACCTATGGAGAAAGGGATAGATACTTTTATACATAGTGGTCAAGCTATTATGTCTTCTCCTTTTGTTCTGATTTTTAAAATTGATAAATCATAAATCAGAAAATTTATTTATGTTCACAGTTTGCACTGTTGAATATAATCCCTACAATCAGTGCAGATACTCTAAAAATCTGATACAGGTAGTCGTAACCCGAGGATTTGTAGGAGTGAATCATGTAACTTAAATGTGATCACTCCCTGCTTTCGCCCACGCATTTGCTAATCGAATGTGTGGGTCATTAAGTGCACATGAGGTATCTCAGTGGGGGGAAGGACATGGGGGGCCTAGCAATGGAACAGGCCACCTACGTAAGACCACCCAAAGCTTCCCCCAACCCGCTGATACACCTCATGCTCCCCACAATTGCTTCATTCCCCCCCCCATCCTGCTGCATTGAGTCTCTTTCTTAGTTAATAGCTCCTTACTGTGTTCACTTTGGTTTCTTCCTTTAATTGGAGTTTCTCCTTTTGCTATTTAAATCTCAGAGTGGCTATCCTTGTTTCTAGACCCTTTGAATTTTTTCCTCAAGTTTTTCAATTAGTTTACATTTGGTACAGATATAATTTGGGTCTTCTATGGGTGTGAGTACATACATGGTACATATTTTGCAAATCATAATAGTGTTAGACTTTTTTTCAGTTACTGTTATTGGGTGCATTTTTTAAGTGTAATTAAAGATTTTAAAATAATTTTTCTTGTTTAAAATTAAAATATATAAGATGTTATGAAAATTTAAAAATCTAAAAATTTGAAATTTACACAATTTAAGAATTGAAAAATTATAAAATCATTGTAAAAGTTAGAAATTTTAAAATCTAAAGTTAATACAAATTTTAAAAATTAAAAATTATAGAAAACATAATAATCATAATGTTTAAACATTTTAGAAATATATTTACTGTATATAAAAATTTATAATTTGAAAAACTTAACAAATTTTAAAAATTACAAAATTCAGAAACCTAACCCTTTTTTATAAAATCTAAAAAACTATTTTTCTTTTTCTTAAGTTGATTAAAATTAGTTAATTTATGGCAGATTTTAACCTTTTGGGGTTAATTCTGTAGTAATACTTATTTTAGCTTATCACATAGCTACTGTTGACATTTCTTAACTTCTTTTACACTGCTCAGTTGTTACTGTTGCTATGCTTGCCCCCGTCGCCTGGGTCTGCTGCTGCCTGGGTCTGCTGCTGCCTGGTCGCCTGGGTCTGCCAGATTGCGCTCAGCCTGCTTCCCCTCCACTACTGTATGGTCACCTGGGTCTGCTGCTGCCTGGGTCTGCTGCTGCGCCTAGGTCTGCTAGGTTGCACTGGATCTGCTGCTGCCTGCTTTTGCCCTTGCTCCACTATCCGGTTGCTCTGCTTGCTTTCCAGTCACCTGAGTTCTTGCTTATCCTCTGGTCACCTGGGTTCTCGTTTGATGGTTTCTCTGGTGACTTCTCTGGATGTTAGATCACAGATTCCCACCACTTGTCCCTGTCCTTGCTCATCGGGCACTCAGTCTCTTGATTTTCCACCGCTCATCCCTCTCTTTACCCATCTCCTTTTCTCCTTTTCACTTCTCCCGCCTTCTGTCTCCTCTCCTTCTGCTCCCTCTTACTCTCTTCATCTCCTTCCCCTCCTTCTTTACCTAGTTGGATATCCTTTTTTTTCCCTACGATGCAGCTCTGCCTCCACCATTGTTACCATCATCTGTAGACTACCAAGTAAGCAACAAGCAGAAAAAAAAGACCATTGCACATGCTTCTGTTTATTAATAGCTAACATCACATTTTTTAGGCCTGGGAACCATGCTTCTGAAATGCATCAAATGAAAACTAATTTTGAATACAAGTAATACAAAACTGGCCAAGATCCTAGTGAGCTTTTTATTACTTTCTACTTTTCAGGATAACAATATGAATGAGGAGTTAACATTATAAGATTTAATATTAGGTCATGTTTAGAGGTTCCAATGTCTTCATTAGGTCCATTGTACATCAAATACACTTCATCTTTAGAACGAAATTCATGCACAAAGGTTTCTTGTACTTCAGTCTTCTGGTTGCTGCAGTTTATCTTCAGAAAGTGCAAGCTAGGCTGATGAAAAACTAGGAGACTTAATGGAACTTTATTTCTTTGCAAGGTGATTGTCCCTTTCAAGAAGAACAGATAAAGACCATCACAATGGATTGGAATTGAGTGATTCACAAGATTGACTTCCATTGTCCCATCTTTCTTCTTAATGCCAATCGGTTTCCGGTATGTGATGGAGAGATCTGCAAGAAATTTCAGAAAAAGCAATGTAGCACAGGGGAACTACAAGAAGACTGGAAAAGAGTTTATGTGGTTCCAATTTACAAAACTGGAACAAAATGGATCCAGGAAACTATAGTTCAATCAGCTTGCCATCAATGCTTGGAAAAATCCTGGAAAAGTTAATCAAGCAGTAGATTTGCGAGCATGTAGAAATGAATAAGATGATTACTAGAAGCCAGCATGGGTTTGTGAAAAACAGATGATGCCAAAGAAACCTTACTGCCTTCTTTGATAAAATGACTAAATTAGTGGATTAGGGAAATGCTGTGGGTATAGTATACTTGGCAGGGGAGGGTTCTAATTTTTTTTACTACCGGTTCTGTGGGCATGGCTTATTTTGTGGGCGTGGCTTCGTGGTCATGTGACTGGATGGGCGTGGCTTTGTGGTCATGTGACTGGGTGGGCGTGGCCAACTCAATGTCACTCACATCAAGGGATGCCTCGCCTGGCCCCTCCCCTCCCAGCCATTCCTTGTCACACCCAGCCTCAACGTATCTATAGTTCTGTAAAAATGTTGTTCACCTTTTTTCAACTTTATTATCTACATACTATAGAGTATACATGTACTTTCATGGACCACTGAAAGGAGGAAATGGCGCACATGCTTTGCCCAAGAGTGTGATAGGCAACAGGCTTTTAAGAGGCTGCCAGAAAGAAGGGCAGGCAATGTATTTTCCAAAGCACCAGAAGGCAAAACACGAAGCAATGGATGGAAACTGAACAAAGAGAGAAGCAACTAAAACAGTGGTTCCCAAAGTGGGCGGTACCGCCCCCTGGGGGGCGGTGGGATGACTTGGGGGGTGCTAAGAGGCAAGGGTGGGGGCAGGAGGGCACTAAGAGGGGCAAGGGGGGTGGCAGGTGGTTCGCCATACCGGTAGCGACAGACTGAGGCCAGCAGAGCTCCATAGGTGCGCGCCCCGACGCTTCCTGGCCCACAAAGGTCCCGGAGCCGAAGCTGGGAAGGCGAGAGGGGCGATGGTGGTGGCAACCGCGCTCCGGCAGTGTCACGTCCCCTGTCATGTGCCATCTGGGAGCGCGGTCTCTGGGCTGTCAGGAGCCTTGGCGGGGCAGGCAGAAAGTGGAGAACCGGTGGATGGGCGTGCCGAGTGGTCTCCGACCCTCGCCAGGAAGGTAAGCTGAGCGACAGCCGGGCCAATGCGCTCCCGCCCGCCCCTCGCTCCGACCCTCTCCTGGGAAGTTCGCGGGAAGTGGCGGGCAGAGCTGGGCAGGGCAGAGCTGCCGGTGCAGCAGCGCCTGGCGAGGAAGGCCCTTGCCAGCCCGGAGACCGCGCTCCCGGACGGCACATGACAGGGGATGCGACGCTGCCAGAGCGCAGTTGCCGCCGCCGTCGCCCCTCTCGCCTTCCCGGCTTCGGCTTCGGGACCTTTGGTGCGCATCGGGGCACGCACCTATGGAGCTCCCCCGGCCTCAGGGTCCACTGGGCTCCAGGCTGGCGGGGGCCTTGGCGGGGCATGCAGAATGTGGAGAGCCGACAGATGGGCGTGCCGGGCGGTCTCCTAGCCTCGCCAGGAAGATAAGCCGAGCTGTCGAAGAAAGACAGACAGAAAGAAAGAAAGAAAGATGGTAGGAAGGAAGGAAGGAAGGAAGGAAGGAAGGAAGGAAGGAAGGAAGGAAGGAA
>QLTV01001335.1:509898-520864 GCA_003457575.1 Thermophis baileyi | reverse complement strand
GAGTGCTACACTCCTCTGTTTGCAACAGAATACCTTATGCATCCAGACTTGAAATTTTAGGCCTAGAAAACTTAGAACTACGCCGCCTTCGATCTGACCTAAGTGTAGCACACAAAATTATATGCTACAATGTCCTACCTGTCAATGACTACTTCAACCGAAACAATACACGACCTCACAATAGATACAAACTTAACGTAAACCGCTCCAAACTTGATTGCAAAAAATTCGACTTCAGCAACAGAGTGGTCAATGCCTGGAATACATTACCCGACTCTGTAGTTTCTTCCCCAAACTCCCAAATCTTTAACCTTAAACTGACTACCATTGACCTCACCCCATTCTTAAGAGGTCTGTATAAGTGCACCAGCGTGCCTACCGTCCCTGTCCTAAAATCCCCATGTATTTGAAAAATATGTACTCGAAAAATATGTACTCAAACTATGTTTGTACTTATATATACTCATATTAATATTTATACTTTACCTGTAATCATATACTGTACATGCTTGACAAAATAAATAAATAAAATAAATAAAAAAATAAAAATAAATAAAAGGGTACGAGACAAGGATGCCCCTTGTCTCCTTTGTTGTTTATTTTGGTGTTGGAAGTTTTGAACAGAGATATCAGGCAAGATGAGAAAATAACAGGTATAAGTATCAAGAAGGAAGTTTATAAATTGAGGGCATTTGCTGATGATTTGGTGATATTCTTGCAAGACCCCAAAAATAATGTAGAATATTTGATGAGGAAATTAAATGAGTTTGGGGTTTTAGTGGGTTTTAAAATAAACAATCAGAAAACAACAATGCTGATTAAATATGACCTCACAGGATTGTGATATAGTGAAGTACTAATACCACTCTATAAAGCCTTAGTTAGACCACACCTAGAGTACTGCATCCAGTTTTGGTCACCACACTATAAAAAAGATGTTGAGACTCTAGAATAAGTGCAGAGAAGAGCAACCAGGATGATTAGGGGACTTGAGACTAAAACATATGAAGAACGGTTACAGGAACTGGGCATGGCTAGTCTAGTGAAGAAAAGGACCAAGGGACACATGATAGCAGTTTTCCAATATTTGGGGGGCTGCCACAGAGAGGAAGGGGTCAAGCTATTTTCCAAGGCCCTCGAAGGCCAGAGAAGGAATAATGGATGGAAACTGATCAAGGAGAGATTCAACCTAGAAATAAGGAGAATAATCAACCAATGGAACAGCTTGCCTTCAGAAGTTGTGGGAGCTTCATCACTGGAGGCTTTCAAGAAGAGATTCGACTGCCATTTGTCAGAATGGTATCCTGCTTTGGTGGGGGGTTGGACTAGATGACCTACAAGGTCCCTTCCAACTCTGTTAATCTAATCTTATCTGATCATTCCATAGGCGGCATCTCTGGGCCCAGTTTCCCAAGGTCATTCCTACAGATCATTACATTACCGCAATGTCATCCGTGTAAGAAAAAAAGAAATCTTTCTTCCTGATACCAGAATAGGTCATTATTTTAACAGTTTATCTAACAGCACTAATGTTGGAAAATAAGCTTCTAAGGGCTTTATTCACTAGTCCTTAAACTAAAACTTTCACTGCCAATTACAGTCAATGGATTTAGTACCCAGTTATGCCTGTTTATGGCAATGCCATCCAATCAGAAAAGCCAGCTAGTAAGACCATGTTGATGTCCAAGATAAATATCAGAAATATAAAGCATATGAGTTACTCTCTCAATATCCCTTCTACTGGACTGCACTCTTGTAACCTATAGTCAGAACTGGAGTTTTCTTTCTTTTCTTTCTTTTTTTAATAATTTTTATTTAAGTATGTACATTTAAAAAGCGACATAAAAAGACGTATACAAAAAAAGAAACAAAACAAAACAAAACAGTACAAATTACACTACATACCTTCTGGGGTTATAATACAGCATTTCATATCGACATTAATCTTGTGCTTATATAATATTCATTTACATAATTAATTACTATTCCTTAACATAGTTATAATATTTTAACATACTAAAAAGAAGAAGAAAAATTCATCAATACTAATTTAGTTATTTACTAATTTGATTTCTCTTTTCAAGCCAGTCATATAAATTACTCCAAATTTCATAGTATTCCGAATCCTCTTTCTCATTTAATTCCATAGTCATTTTGTCTAGCTCAGCACATTCAAGGATTTTCCTAATTATTATACTTTCGGTGGGTATATCAGTTTGTTTCCAATATTGTGCAAGACTAATTCTAGCTGTGGTAAGTATATGCAATATAATGTAATAGTATTTTTTATCCATTTTCAGGTCCAGTATTCCCAGCAAAAATATTTCCGGTTTCAGATTTATTTTCTGTTCTGTGATTTCCCCTAACCATTTCTAAATTAACCATTTTATTGAGAGCTATTGTATTTGGTTGTATCATTACTTCCATGGTTGATAGCCAGCTCGGAATTTTCATATAGTGATTTTTTTTAATTTTTTCCAAATCCTATGCAGAGAATGGAGGTAAATGCCATCTGTCATACATCTTATAAAGATTTTCTTTGTAGGTCGTTGCTTTTGTAAGTTTGTAATTTTTATTCCAAAGTTTATCCCATTGTTCCAGCATTATATTATGGCCAAAATTTTTGGCCCAACTAATCATGTTCCCTTTTACTATTTCTTCCTCCATTTTATATCTTAATAAAAATTTATATAATTTACTTATTGTATTCCTTTCCTGTCCTAATAAAAGTTTGTCTAATTCTAAAAACAGTGAGTTTTCTTTGTATACCAAATTGTTTTCTATCCTCATTTAATCTTGATTTAATTTGTAGATATGGCCACCAATCAATATTAATTCCTTGTTGTTCCAGTGTTTGGATTTATTTTAAATCCCCTCTCTCATCTAAAATTTCTAAATATCTAACCATTTTATCAGGGGTGAAATGCTCCCGGTTCGCTCTTACCTGTCAGTCGGCGTAGGTCATTGCTTCCATGGTTGATAGCCAGCTCGGAATTTTCATATAGTGATTTTTTTTAATTTTTTCCAAATCCTATGCAGAGAATCCCTAATCATATGTCTTTGAAAATATGAATGCGTCTTATGTTTCTCATCCCACAGAAATCCATGCCAGCCTACTTGTAAGTCGTATCCTTCTAATGTTAATGTTCTTTTATTTTGTAAATTTTCCAATGGTTTATGTAATTCTTTATAAAATTCTGCTGGGATTCCATCTGGACCTGCAGTTTTATTGTTTTTTTGTTTTTGAATTGCTTTTTCTAATTCAGCCATTGTTATTGCTTCATCTAATATTCCTTTTGTCATTTCTGATATGGGCGTAGGATGTCTGTTGTATATAACTTTGGATATCTCCCTCTTTTATATCTTCCTTGCTATATAATTTTTGAAAATATG
Organism: Thermophis baileyi; assembly: GCA_003457575.1. Classification (NCBI taxonomy): domain Eukaryota; kingdom Metazoa; phylum Chordata; class Lepidosauria; order Squamata; family Dipsadidae; genus Thermophis; species Thermophis baileyi. Next base: position 517,471 of record QLTV01001335.1, on the reverse strand, counting down.
GTATTGCTGTATTCTTTTTCTCCTCCATCTGGGATTGTGTAATCCCATTTTCATCTTCCAATTGTTGTATAAGTTTCTTTTCTTTTTCTTTCTTTAATTTGTAGGCCAGCCATCTCCCCGGTTTGTTGGCATTTTCAAAATAATTTTGTCTAGCTGCTTTAATTTTTTGGGCCACTTCCTCTTGTGTAATTAAATTTATCTTATGTTTAAGTATTTCTTTTTCCTCTCTAAGCTTATAATTTTGGGGTTCTGTCTGCATTTTATATTCTAATTCTCCTAATTGATCTTGTAAGTCCATAATTTGTTTCTTCTTATTATTATTCCTTTTTATAGTGTAAGCAATAGTAAGACCCCAAATAGAAGCCTTTGTTGTATCCCACAAATTCTGGATGGTTGTTTCATCGTTCCAGTTTTTTTCTTTAAAAAATGTTAATTCTTTTTCCAAGTATTGAATATAATTCTTTTCCTTTACTATTCTTTGATTCATGGTCCACCTCTTTTTCCTCCCCCCCTGCAGTGTAATTGCTAAGGGATTATGATCAGCCCATGTGTTCGGTTTTATTTCAATTTCTTCTATATTGTTTCCTATTTCTGTATCCATCCAAACCATATCTATTCTAGACCATGAATTTTGAGGGTTCGAATAATATGTACTGTATATTGATTTTTTTAGTGGGTATCTTTCTCTCCATACATCTCTCAATCCTAATTCTCTAGCCAAATCAAAAAAAAATTTTTTGGTAATATTCTCCTTTCATGGTTTTTTTAATTTCCTGTTTTATAATCCTTTTTTGGGTCTACCACCGCATTAAAATCCCCTATTATACATACATTATCCATTTCTAATTTTATAATTTGGTTATATAGTTTTTTATAGTATTCTTTTTGTTTGATATTTGGGGCATAGATAATTTTTTTTGATTCATTGAAATTTCAATTATTAATGTTCTTCCATCCTTATCTGAATAAATTTGTTTAGGGTTAAGCCAATCTTTTATATACACCGCTATTCCTCTTTTTTTTTATTCAGCTAGAGCCACAAAAAGTTTTCCTAATTTAGGGGCCTCCAAAAATTTACTCTCATCCTTTTTCACATGTACCTCCTGTAGACATATTACATCTAAATTTTGTTTCTGTAATCTAGCAAATACTTGTCTTCTTTTAATTGAAGAATTTAATCCGTTTATGTTGACTGAAAAGATTTTTACTTCTTCCTCCATTCTACTGTTTGTTTGTTGCCCTCATTACTCTAGTGTTTCTTGTTTCTCTTTGGTTTTTTATCCTTTCTCTTTCTCTTTCTTCTAGTTCTTTGTCCTCTACTTGTTGTTCTTCCTGACTTTTGGGCTCTAATACTACACTGCTCTCTCCTTCTTTCTCTACATATTGTTCAAAGAACTGATTGGCCTTCTCAGAACTGGAGTTTTCTATTCACTTTAGTCAGAAAATACTGGACATGTGGTAGATTGAAGAGTCTGGCTGAAGTAAATTGATGGAATCTGCAAGTCCAGAGATTCTGGCCTTGAGACAAGGTCAAAGACTGGGAGGAAAATCCTAGAGCAGCTTGCGAAAACATGGAAAGAGCAGGAGGACAGACTGTTTTGTCTAAAGGAGATTCAAATCTGGCCAGTGGAATTTCATGAGTTAAAGGCTTTCTTTGCCAGGAAAGTATTATATAAAAGCATTAAAAACAATAATAATAAAAATAAAAATCAGACAAAATAACATATTACAATTAGTGGTAGTGTCAGGGTTCCAAGTAATAACACCAAAGCAATCAAAACTCTGAGGCCTAGAGTTTCCTCAAAGCATAATTTTATTTGGGATATCATATTGGCACAGCTGGTGAAAACCCGACTCTGAAGGACCCAGGGTTTTTCCCACCCAAAGTTCTTGTCCTCCAGGTCACATGTCCATCACATGATCCAATCAGGTCATAGTCCCAGCTCCGGCTGGCTTTGGCCCATGCCCTTCTAACACCTGGTAGAGCATCCTTGGCTCCCACGAGAAAGAATGTTATTTTGGCTACATCCCCCAACTATCTCTAACTCCCACCTTACGTTCCCACAGCTCCACCCAGCCTCACTGTGGCAGCCCTGAAGATTCTCCCAAAATGGTTTCAGGGCTGACAGGCTGCCTTCTCTCTCCCCCCCCCCAGGTGGTCCTTTGGGTTTAAGAGGGTGGCTGTCATGAAACTGCTTAATCAACCTATCAGCTTTCCAATCTGGCTTTGGAAAGGGGGTATCCCTTCCAGTGTACTAGGTATTGTAAGTTGCCCCGATGCAAGCATGAGTCTAATGTCTTTTTTACCTCATAATGGGTCTCTCCTTGTACTACGATGGGCTTCAGGGTTGCCTGGTCTACTGGCCTGAGCTGAGAGCCTACGGCTGGCTTTAACAGTCTGTTATGGAACACTGGATGCACTTTCCCTAGCAAGCGTGGGAGTCTAAGCTGAACAGTTACAGGGTTTATCACTTTCACTATTGGGAACGACCCTATGAACTTCGGGCCCAGTTTCTTACTTGGCAACTTTAGTTTTAGATTCTTTGTTGACAAGTACACTTTGTCTCTGATATGGAAAGGGGGTTGGGGGGAGCGGTGTTTGTCAGCTTGCTTTTTGTAGCTCCTCGCTGCTTCTATTAGAGCCTGCTTTGTATTTTCCCACCCCTGTTTCAATGAGTCCATCCACTCATTCAAGGACATGGAGGAGGGTGGCTCCCTGGGCAATTCAGGCATGGGGACAAACTCCATGCTGCTGGTGATGTGGAAAGGGGTCAGGCCAATGCTGCTATGCACTGCATTATTATAGGCTACCTCCACGAAAGGCAGCAAGTCTGCCCAGGTGGACTGTTGGTAGTCCACGTAGCACCTCAGGTACTGTTCTCCCATGGCGTTCACTCATTCTGTGGCCCTGTTCATACTCAGATGAAAAGCTGAGCTGAGCCCCTGGGATGGCCTGTAGGAATTCCCTCCAGAACGTTGCAGTGAATTGGACCCCCCTGTCAGAGATAATTCTGTGGGGTACCCCATGTAGCCTGTATATTTGTTTTATGAACATTCTAGCTAGTTTCTTGGCTGAGGGTAGGCCCGAGCAGGCTGTAAAGTGGGCATGCTTCAAAAATAAGTCAATCACGGTCCAAATGACTGTGTGCCACTGTCTGGGACCTCAATTATAAAATCCATAGCAATCTCTTCCCAGGGGCGGCTTGGGTCTGCCACCTGCTGGAGGAGGCCGGGGGGCTTCCCTGGCCGCTTCTTCATGGCTGCACAGGTGGCATAGCTCTTTACATAGTCCTCCACATCTGCTTTCATCTTTGGCCACCAGAACTGTCTCCTGGTCAGGTGCAGAATTTTTAGGTAACCGAAGTGTCCAGCAAACTTGGAGGACCTGGAGCCTCAAGCTGGTAGGGACACATAGCTTGGTCCCCTTCCAGGCTAGTCCATCTTTGAGGGTCAAGGTGTCCTTGTTGTTATTGAACCACTGGTCTGCTGGGAGTGCTGTCTTTAAGGTCCCTGTCATTGGGTTCCCCCCCCCAGGGGCACCTTGATGTCTGGCTTGGCCTCTGGTGGTGGCTTGAGCTGCTGATTAAGGATGGTGATGGCATGGACTATGTCTTTGTGCGAGCTATTGAACTGCAATTTTCTGAACAAGGCATCAGTGAGCAGATTCTTCCCCCCCAGGATGTACTTTAATTCAAAGTTGAACTGTTTGAAATATTGTGCCCAGCGGACTTGTTTGGGGGAGAGTTTCTGAGGGGTTTTTAGGGCTTCTAGGTTTTTGTGGTCAGTCCAAACTTTGAACGGTACCCGGCTTCCTTCAAGGAAGTATCTCCAGGTGAGGGGTGCCCATCGGACAGCATAGGCTTCCTTTTCCCACACCGCCCACTGTCTTTCCGTATTGGTGAGCTTTTTGGAGGTGTACGCACAGGGCTGTACGCACAGGGTGTATGCACAGGGCTGCAACAGCACCACAGCTATGGCGACGTTGCTGGTGTCTGCCTGGACCACGAATGGCTGGACAGGGTCAGGGTGCTTGAGGATAGGCTCCTCTGCAAACAGTTTTTTCAGTTTTTCAAATGCCTGCTGGCAGTCCAGGGTCCAAGCCAGCAGCTGGCCGGGCTGTGGTTTAGGGGCACCTCCTCCTGTTTTCAATAGTTCTGTGAGGGGCAGTGCCACTTCAGTGAAGGCTGGGATGAACTGCCTGTAAAAGTTTGTGAACCCGAGGAAGCTCTGAAGTTGTTTGCGGGTGCGTGGGGGCTGCAAGTCCAGCACTGCTTTTACTTTTCCCGGATCAATTTCAATCCCCTCGTTTGACACTCGGTAGCCCAGGTAGTCCAAGGAGGTCTTGTGGAACTCACATTTTGACAGCTTCACGTATAGTTTAGCCACTAGGAGTTTCTTCAAGACTTCATGTATTAGTTTAGTGTGCTCCTCTAGAGTTTCACTGAAGATGGGAATGTCGTTCAGATAGACTAGAACACCCTTGTAAAGATGCTCATGCAGCACTTTGTTAATCAATTGCATGAAGACCGCGGGGGCGCCCTGTAACCCAAACAGCATCAATTTAAACTGGAAGCTGCCTAACAGGCAGTTAAAGTCCATCTTCCACTCATGCCCCTCTTTGATTCACACCCGGTTGTATGCCTCTCTTAGGTCCAGTTTGGTGAATACCTTCCCTTTCGCCAGGTGGCTTAGCATGTCCTTCATCAATGGCAAGGGGTAGGTGTTTCCCATACACACCACGTTAATTCCCCTAAAACCAATACAAAGTCTCATCGACCCATCTTTTTTCTCTTTAAACAGCACTGGGACGGCCACCCTAGATTTGGCGGGCTGAATGAACCCTCTAGCTAGGTTGGTGTTGATGTAATTCCTCACCTCATCCATTTCCCTGGGGGTCATGGAGTACATCTTCAGCTTGGGTAGTTTAGCTCCCAGTACGAACTCTATCGCGCAGTCGGTGGTTTGGTGGGGAGGTAGGGTGTTGCTTTCCTGTTCGCTGAATGCATCAGCCAAGTCTCGATACTCTTTGGGGACTTGGGGGCAGCCCAGCAGCAAATCAGCAATGGCGGCAGCTTTCTCGCAGGGGTGGGACCTAGGTGACGGATCCGCCGGTGGGACCTGGTCGCCAGGGCGGGACGGCAATGGTCCCACTCCTATTTTTAGCTTTCTATAGCCATCCTCCCACATGATGACCAGACCCCACTTGTCCAGCCAGGCAAGGCCCAGAATGACTGACTCTGTCATTTTTGGTGCCACCACAAAGCAGATGAGCCCATTTCCAGGCCGGATGCTGCTCCTCAGACTGCTTCGCCCTGGTTCGGTGTCCCAAGGTCTGCTTAGGCTTTTTGTCTGGTGTGGTTTTCCAGTGAGGGTGAATCTCAAGGTCCACAGCCACTGCCATCTGGTACCACTCCTGTATGCACTCAGGGACCCCTCGGAAGGCGCAAGCCTGCCGGAGGTCCTGGTCTAGGGCCTCCTTGAAGTGGTGGACAAGGAGGTGCTCTGGCCAGTCTCACAGTTTTCCCGCCACTCTTTGGAATTCCCACACCAGTTCTTTCATGGGGAAGTCTTTCTGCATGAGGTCTCGGATCTCAGCCTTTGCCTCTTGCCCCTGAGCCATGTCTTCGGACCGGGGTCTCAGTAGCTGCAGGAACTCATCAGCATCCTTGATTTCGGGAGCCCCCTCGTCATGTAGTTGGGCCACCCACTCGGCCGCTTCACCATCCATGTTGTCTGCGATGGCCAAAATAATCTCTTGGTCAGACTGGTACTGACCCCCATAGCGATTGAGGTGGGACCACATCCGATTCAAGAAGTACACCAGCTTCCCTGGGCTCCCATCAAATGTGGCTCTGAAGCATGGGGGGGGTGGCCGGCGGCACCAGCAGTGGTGGAGCTGGAGCCGGCTGGGGGACCGGCGCTGGCACCCATTGGCACTGGATCCATCCCTGGCCGGGTTAGTAGGCCCAGCCAGGAGGGATCTGATCCACCGGTGGCAGTCTGAGGGGTGGCTGGCGAGTCGGGCTGCCTGGCCTCAGTAGACCCATGGCCCCTTGCCACAGTCCTGGGCTGGACTGGCCTAGGGGGCTGGGTGGCTGGGTGGTGGCGGTCGCAGCTTGAGCTGTCATCCTGGTAGATCAGGCCCGACGAGGGATGCTAAGGTGCAATCCGCTCTGTGCTGAGTGAAATGAGGGACAAATCCCGCTCTGAGTGGTCACGTTTCCCTGACCGGGGAAGGTGAAGGTCAGTTGGGTCAGAACCAGGCCAGGTTGACCCCTTGGGGGGATCTGGCCCAGGCTACTGACACTCAGTTGGCCAAATCTTTCTGTCATGCCCCCGTCAGAGTCTGAATCTGCAGGGGAAGATGAGCTGGAACAAGATCCAACAGAGAGTGAGAGGGCAGCTCCGTTGGCCTTGGAGGAAACTGGGGAAGGGCAGAGTCAGTCCGGGCAAGGCTTTTCAGTATTAGAAAGGCTTGCAGACAGGGAGGAGCAGGAGAGACAGAGCTCAGGCTCTTCGCAAGGACTACCCCCTCCTGATCCTAGAGCACACAGAGAAGAGAGAAGGCGAGAACAATGCAGACTGAGCCGGCTACGAGGGAGGAGAGTGCCCTGCCCCCTTCACAAGGCACATCTGGGGACTGAGATGTAAGGAGGTGCTGATGGGAGGGGCATTTATCGGGAACAAGCGTTGAATCTGTGGAGCCTTGTGTGCACTTGCCAACGCCTGGAGGTTACTGTTTGGCTAACCTGGCTTACTGGATTGCTGGCCCTGGTTACTGTTTGGCTAAACCTGGATTATTGGATTACTCGCAGCCAGAGGCTGCTGAAGGTGTGTGTGAGAGCTTTGCTCCAGGACTTGTAGTAAACATGGGGATGTTTGTGGGCAAAGTTGGATCAGTAAAGGGGAGTTAGACCTGTTCTCTGGCTGTGTTGCTTTTTTTTTTTGTTATAAAGTTTTTTTATTTTTTCCATTATACAGTATATACATTAAAAACATTATTTTTCCATCAGCAGTGTGTCGTCTGGCTTTACACCTTTTTCTTATACCTTTTTACAATTTTTTCTCATTACATTCCTTTATTCTTTAATATATTACACATTTTATCTTGATATGTTACATTTCTTACTCATTTACTTTCTTCAGGTCCACATTCCTTTCTTTTGTTCTATCCACTTATAAAACATCTCCCAAACCGCATAATATTCTATCGGTTCCTCATCTCTAATTGCTAGTGTTAATCTATTCATCTCTGCACAATCTAATATTTTCCTTATCACTTTTTCTTCTTCAGGTAACTCTCCTTTTTTCCAATATTGAACATATACAATTCTAGCTGCAGTTAGCACATGTATCATCAAATACCTATCCACTTTTCTATAATTTTCTGGCAATATCCCTAGCAAAAATATCTCTGGTTTCAGTTCAATGTGTTGCTGCGTCATCCTTGTAACCACGTCTTAATTTTAGTCCACTATATTTTAACTTGTGCACCACATATGATACTATGATCCCGGTAGTTGGTGACACTTCCAGCATTTCACCGATCTGTCTTTAAACATCCTTGCCACTC
>QLTV01001335.1:473256-489004 GCA_003457575.1 Thermophis baileyi | reverse complement strand
ATAATCAGTTGCTAATCAGGCTCTGCACTGTTTGCTGCAAGGAGGCAAATTGCTGGGAGGCAGAGGCCAAAGGGTGGGGGTGGCTGGGTGGGGCTACATTCGGTGTATAAGACGCACCCAAGTTTTCACCCTCTTTTTGGGAGTAAAAAGGTGCGTCTTATACTCCGAAAAATACGGTACTTGAGGCCACATAATTGTAATCCAGTTCAATCCAGTCCTCCTGCAGCACTCTGCCGGCTGAAAACAGGCCACGTGGAGGCCCGTTTTTGGCCTCCCCGGCCTCCTGCAGCACTCTGCCAGCCGAAAAGGAGCTGAGCGGGGGCCTCACGTTTTGGCCAGCAGAGGCACTGTGGGCTGGTCCTTTGATATTTCCAGGCTGGCCCCATGGGCCAGATTTAAGCACCCTGGAACCGGCCCATGGGCCTTGAGTTTGACACCCCTGCTGTAGACTGTTAAGTGTTCAATACCATTAGGTCTAAAATTGCACATACCTTACTTAATTAAAAATACTTTCTTAATAAAAAATATGTCAGAGTTTGCAGCAATCCAACCAGCACACAAGTAAATAATTCAGCAGGATTCATTTATATAAGAAACTTCTTTATATATAATACCATACAGCAGAAGCCAGAACCAGAACTCAGAATCCAGAAGTACAGAATCAATAATCACAGAAGCTATAGAATCACAGAAGCACTCATATATATACAGATCAGTGAACCTAAGCCACGGCCAGGCTCCAAGCCATCTGGGTCACCAAACAGTCGCCATTGGCTGACCTGTTACCATGTCTATTCCAATTCATGAACCCTTATATACTGACAAAATAGTAATAATTTGAGCTTTCAATGAGTTTTAATCTTTTTGCTCATCTTGTAAAAAAAACCCAAAATCTTTGTAGCACAATAAAGTGAAGTGCATTCTAAAACTGACATTGGAAAATGTGTTGATTGCAAACTAACTACAGTAATCCTTGACTTACAACATTTAATGACCATTCGAAGTTACAACATCACTGAAAAAAGTGACATGACCCTTTTTCACACTTACAACTATTTTCACACTTACAATCATACAATCCCTGTGATCATGTGATCAAAATTTGGATCCTTGGAAATTTGGATGTATTTATGATGGGTTACAGTGTCTTTGGGTTATGTGATCACCTTTTGAGACCTTCAGACAAGCAAAGTCAATTGGGAAGCCAGATTTACTTAACAACCATGCTACTAACTTAACAAATGCAATGATTCACTTAACAACTGTGGCAAGAAAGGTCATAAAATGGGGCAAAATTCTCTTAACAATTATCTTGCTTAGCAATGGAAATTTTGGGCTCAAGTGTGGTTGTAAATCAAGGTCTACCTGTATGAACCAGCAGTGTGATATGTCTATGAACACACTAAATGCAACAGAAGCATAATTTCCAAATCACAGGAAGTAATCATTCCATTCCATTATGCACTGATCCAATCCAATCTTGAGCATAGTGTCCACTGCTCTGAAAAATTGGAACAAGCTCAGAAAAGAGAAGCAAAGATCATCAGGGGAATAAAAACTACAAGTCAATGAAGGGAAGCTGAACCTTGATAAAAGTGCTAAGCATTCATTAAATACCTGAAAGGGCATCTTTCAGGTCCTATCTCTCATGTTCTACAGTGAAGGACATAATGATGGATTTAGATTACAGTACAGTACAGGAAAGTAGCATGTTAGAAAAAAAATCCTATCAAAAGAATCAGTTCAATAGTGAAACCAATAGACAGCTTCAATTTTGATTCTGCAATTTATTTATTTATTTATCATATTTAGGGACCACCCATCTCCCTCATAGAGCAACTCTGGGCAATTGTATTTTAGGCTTGAAGCCTTAAATGACTCCTTCCAACTCTATAGTAATATATGATAATTTTAAAATATAATTAATATTTCTTAATGTTGCACATGCTATCACCACAGACTTAATACTCCACCTTCTTTAAGTCACTTAAGTAAATGTTCTTGCATTGTTGAACCTTCAGTAAACAGTGATAATCAACTCTCAATTCTGGCAAAGAGTTTCAAACATTATGATTGTTAGAAACTGTTAGAAATTATCTGAATCCAAAACAAAGAAATAGGGGGCAGCCATGAAATGCCAGGGCAAAAATTGCATCCTCGATTGGTGCTTAAAGCCATGCAACATTGAATTAAAAATGTTTAAAATGTTTTTTAAAAAGCAAAAATAATACCAACACATTTCAGAGTTTCTGAGATGAGATTGTCAGCATTGTCATGAGCCGAGGTGGCGCAGTGGTTAGAGTGCAGCACTGCAGGCTACTTCAGCTGACTGCTAGCTGCAGTTCGGCGGTTCAAGTCTCACCGGCTCAAGGTTGACTCAGCCTTCCATCCTTCCGAGGTGGGTAAAATGAGGACCCAGATTGTTGGGGGCAATGTGCTGACTCTGTGAACCGCTTAGAGAGGGCTGTAAAGCTCTATGAAGCGGTATATAAGTCTAAGGGCTATTGCTATTGCTATTGTCGGAAGACACTTCAGTGGTCATATGGCCAGCATGACTATATGCCAAGGTGCCACTTATTTATCTACTTGCATTTGCATGATTTTGAACTGCTAGGTTTGCAGGAACTGGGGCAAGTAACAGGAGCTCACCCTGTTACACGGCGCTTGACAAGCTCAGCATCTTTAACCACTTTTAATTTGGCCAGAGCCAACACAATGTTTTTAGTTTTTAAAAAGGGTAATTATATTGCTCTTAGGAGTGAAGTGAACCCATATTTTGGTTCACATTTAATGGTGAAAACCCCCATCTTAGATGTCTAATGAATTAAACCAACTTGTTTAATTTCTTGAGTCATCCCACAACTAAGCATTAGATAAGCAGCTAAGTTCCTCTTGAAAAGTGAAAAACAATACATGCCTGGGCCTGTAGATATAGAAATACCTTTAGAACATGCTATTTTATTTCTTTCTCATATCTCACCAGACATCAGTTAAAGGTGGGTGGGTTTTACCACAAAGAAACTGAAGTGAGCAAATGTAGTTTATCTTTGGTTGTCTCAGAATATTTTTCTGTGCATTCTCTGGCCCATAGCTGTCATTTTGAAACCATTTATATTACACAGTGTGCTATTGTATCTACCGTATAATAGCTACCACTGGGATGGATGACATTATAGAAGTACATAGGATATGAGAAAGAACTGTGGTGGTTTGGCTGTACATTATATCTAATGTATTTCAATTTATGTCCACTGTTACAAAATCATATGTCTCATGTTGATGCTATTGTAATAGTTTAATGGTACCTTGTGGTAAATGTTGTCTTTTTTTGTTTGTTTGTTTACAAATTAGCTCATTTTGCTTTTATAGAATATTAGTAATTATATTGGTAAATGTTGTCTTATAAAGCCAATATATCTCTTGTGATTCTGCCTTGATTTTAAAGTTTTCTATGATCAGCAAATGATAAGATCTTTATATCCTTCCTCCCTACCTACTCCTTTTTCTTTCTTTTCTTTTCTCGTTAGTTCCAGTTATGGGATGTGCTGCATACATTGGCTCTTCTCCAATATACAAAAGCTATATCCTAAATTTATCTTGCTTATAGGGTTTGTCAAAATACAAATATGGGGATTAATTTTATCACTTTGGCACCAGTTTACTTAGCTAAATATTTAGTACTAACCTTAAAAATGAGGCTGACATTGCATCTTTTTATTGAAAATAATTCTTGTTAATTAAAGGTATTTCTCCTTGTTTTAGAGATGCATCAATATAACTCAATGAATCAGACCATTTTAATAAATGTTAGCAACAAGAATGAAATTATATTATGATGTCTCAAGATTACAAAATTTGAGATTATCACTCGATCCAAACATTATTGTATCTTGAAAGTTGTTTTGACATTTACCAGTGGTCTTTGGCAAGATATACTTGTCAGTAAATAGGAAAAAACTAAAAGTGAACCCACCCCCAGCACAGCAATGCTGTGTAAATTTAGTTTAGATGCTTTTTATTGTTTTTAACATGTTGCCACTGTTTGCATTGTGGTATATTTTTCTGAATGGCAAACTGCCCAGAGTTGTTGATTGAAATGGGAGAAAGAGAGAAAGAGAGAAAGAGAGAAAGAGAAAAAGAGGGAGAGAGAGAGAGAGAGAGAGAGAGAGAATAACAAAAGAAAAAAGCCAAGTTGTGAAAAGGCTGTAATATTTCTTAAAAGCATGTCAAGAAACACATCAAAGTATTATTCATTGCTGAATAGTCTCATAATAACTGAAAGAATATCACAGATTTGTTTTGTCTCAAGAGCTTACGCTGCAAGCAAGATCCTAATAGCTGTTTAAAGATGTTTCATATAGCTAAACCACATAATAATCCATAGTTTTTTGTATACCTGTTGTTTCATGGCAATGTCCCTTTATCTCATATTGCACATATGGATACATGGATACAGGGGCAATTTCTAGCCATTTTAAGAGCAAGCTTTGTTACCTTCAAGAAACACAGTGTGACTGAAGAATAGTTCTATAATTTGAAAAATATGCTAATTTACCTGTAGAGCATCATTCCTTAAAAAGACCAACAAAGTAAAACCAACTTGATTTCTGCCAGGAAAAGCCTTAAGTCCTGAACCATAGCACTGGGAGGCTTTTGTGTAGACTTACCCGAAAATGGAACAAACCAAAAAGGATCAAACAGACAAGTAAGACTATCCAATGTACAATCATGGTCCCAACATACAGTGAGATTCGTTTCCTTTGCTTTCCATTCTCACTCTCTGCCGGTAATTTTTTCATTTTTATGTCCTCCATCTCCAGTTGTTCCTCCATATAACTGCTTTCAAATTTCTGACTTCCAATAGGAAATCAACCTCTGCACAAGAAAAATAATCGCTACTGAAGCCAAAAATCTGTGAAGACAGCTATTAAATACTCTTAGGAGTGTTTAAACACAATATGTAGACAGAGATAGGGGACTTCTTGTGACTAATCTGAAATTTCCCTTTGTCTTTTCTTTCTTTCTGTGGGTGATTATGATAGTTGATATTCAATTTATCCCAACCCATTTTAATGAAGATATTTCAACTGACCCTTATTAAACTGTCAAAAACAAAGTTATCAGAATTATCTAGGAATTTCCTTCACTTGGACTACCTCTGGGAAAATCCCTCATAAAGTAAAATCAGGATTTAGAGGTTTCACTTTTTTTCCAATAGCCTGGAAACAAAAATATTGTAAGTTTCAGGCAGTACAAACATTTATCCTAAAATAACATTTATCTAAAATAATCCTTTCTAAATTCTGATTCATACAAGTCACAGATTCCTTAAGCAACATTATTCAACTAGTTCCATCTAATCCATAGTTTATGGGATTTGTCTACATGACTATAATCCATTTTTCAAAACATACAGCTATACCAGTATATACTCAAGCATTTTTATAACCATGCACAAGTATAACCAAAGCATTAGGCTATCTCATCCCTAAGCACAGCAAGCCTCTCATAAAGCACATCATACCATCCTAATATATATATTTTTTTCTTCAAGTATTGTATGAATGAAGCCAGTTGTGGCTTATTTCATAAACCATGGCTAATTAAACCACTGAATAGAGTGTATGACTAGACAATATATATTACATACTATTATGGTATTAATAATAGTGTTAAGGTAATATAATTAATTCATAGAATATTCATATTATATATACTATATATTATATACTATGACTATATTATTCATATTCATACAATCACACTTTGATGTACCCACACAGATACAGAAAGAAAACTGGCTGTCACATTGTGTGCTAAAGCATAATGTAATCATGGCTGAATAAATAAAACACAATTAGTTGGGTTTACACCTCACTGACAATTCATAAGCCATGCTTTATAATAATAAATGATTGCAACATATTTTGGAAACTATGGTCAAAGAACAGATACAGATTAACAGAGTTGGAAGGGACCTTGTAGGTCATCTAGTCCAACCCTCCACTCAAGCACACCCTATACCATTTTTGACAGATGACAGTCCAGTCTCTTCTTGAAAGCTTCCAGTGATAAAGCTCCCACAACTTCTGAAGGCAAGCTGTTCCATTGGATGATTGTTCTCACTGTCAGAAAATTTCTCCTTATTTCCAGGTTGAATCTCTCCTTGTTCAGTTTCCATCCATTATTTCTTGTCTGGCCTTCAGGTGCTTTGGAAGATCCCTTCTTCTCTGTGGCAGCCCCTTAAATATTGGAAGACTGCTATCATGTCTCCCCTGGTCCGTCTCTTTACTAGACTAGCCATGCCCAGTTCCTGCAACCGTTCATCGTATGTGTTAGCCTCCAGTCCCCTAATCTCGTATTAGTACCTCACTTGATCTTGATTGTATCCATCTTTTAATGCAACTTAGGATTGCATTGGCTTTTTTGGCTGCCGCTGCACACTGCTGGTTCATATTTAGCTGGTTGTCCACTAAGACTCCAAGATCCCTCTCACAGTTACTGCTATTAAGCCTGGTTTCACTCAGTCTATATGTGTACTTTTGGTTTTTCTTGCCTAAGTGTAAGACTTTGCTTTACTCTACATTGAATTTCATTTTGTTAGATAGGGCCCAGTGTTCAAATCTGTCAAGATCCATCTGCAACTTGAGACTATCATCTAGGGCCCTGGTGGCAAACATATGGCACGTGTGCCAGAGGTGGCATGCAGAGCCCTCTCTGTGGGCATGTGCCCTGTCGCCCAACACAGACTGGGACGTCTGGAGAAGGGGCAGCCAGCGCAGGCTGAGCGGTGAGCCGCCTTGCTTTACACGTCCCACGCAGTGCCCGCTCTGCCAACCTCCACGCGTCCCTGGACCGCTTCCAGAATCAGGCTCCTACCGAGGCAGCAAAGGCACAGGGGGATTGCCGGGAAGCCCGGCAGCATATTTACAAGATGGCAGCGTCCAGGAGGGCTGAAGTGCTGCTTCTCTATCGGGCCTTGCTGCGAGAAAGCCAGGCTTTCAACGCCTACGGCTATAGGTAGGAAGGGGGGAGGGGGCGTCTTGGGAATGGAGTCTTCAGGGCCAAGTCCCTCTTCTGTTCCCATGAAAATCATCCCACCCCACTCCAGTTAAATGCGCGCTGTAGAGTGATAGGGTTTGTTTTAAATGGATAAAAAGATCTGTGCTGCTCATTGTCAAAATCCGAGTGGAAGAAAGGATGGAAATGGTTTTAGTTTTAAGTGTTTTATTTTATTTTATTTTATTTTTTACTTAAATACTGGGGTAGAGGGGAGTAAGCAAAACAAGACCAGTTCACCAATCAAGAGAAAGTGGAAGTTTATAGTTTACAAAGGAAAACAGAAATATAATGCTTAAATTCAACTTACTCTGTCTTTATTTTGGTGCTTACTGCCTTGTTTTGTAAATGTGTTTGGTTTCATAATGTTGTATAATAAAGGAGACATTATTCAATCTTGCTAATCTGCATTTGCATCTTAGAAAAACAGGCTAGCGATGGGTGAATAGGTGCATAAAATTATGTAATGTCAAGCCCCTTAATAATAGCACTTATAGCAATAGCACTTAGACTTATATACCGCTTCATAGTGCTTTACAGCCCTCTCTAAGCGGTTCACAGAGTCAGCATATTGCCCCCAACAATCTGGGTCCTCATTTTACCCACCTCAGAAGGATGGAAGGCTGAGTCAACCTTGAGCCGGTGAGATTTGAACCGCCGAACTGCAGCTAGCAGTCAGCTGAAGTAGCCTGCAGTGCTGCACTCTAACCACTGCGCCACCTCGGCTCTTCATAAATGTGGCAATTCTGAGAATATATGGGAAAGGAGATGTTAAAAAGGTATACAAATTGAATGCAGTACGATGTCTTTACTAGGGTTCCAGATCTGATCTGGAACACTTCAGAGAACCAGAACACTGTGACAAAAGTTTACACTTTTCCATATCTTTGCTGTCATTTAATGATCATTTGGAGTTTTGGCCTCCATATCTGGTAGCCTTACCCAGGAGGTGAATTTTTTTCTGCTGGATGCATTGAGCAATGGGTCAATCCGCATCTGCGCGGACTGTAAGTGCACCATCAACAAGGCCCTACAGTAGAGCGCTTACCCTCTGCCAGTAGTCCAGCATCTTTTACATACTTTGGGCCCTGGCGCCCAAAGTGTAATGAAAATATTGTGTCACACATCAAGTGTCAGACGGCACTTTGACACTAACCACAAAAGTGTTGCCAAACTTGGTGAAACTGAACGAAAAGAGTTTCTTGAAGGGAAATTGAGGAAATATCATTCCCAGTCTCTTAGTTTTTGCAACTATCTTTCTAGAACAAATCATCTGACAGCTGCCAGTTTTCAAATTTCACTGTGCATAGCAAAACATGGTAAGCCCCTCTCTGATGGGGATATTATCAAAACTGCCATGTTGTCTGGGAGTAATTCCCTTTTCATGATTTCCCAAACAAGGATAAAATTATTCAACGCATCTCTGAGATGCCACTTAGCAGAAATACTGTTAAAGATAGAGTCCAGTGCATGGCAAGTGATGTTAGTCAGCAGCTCACCACTGACTTACAAAAGGCAGCCTGTTACTCCATGTGCTTGGATGAAAGCAGATATAAATAATCATGCAAGGCTAGCAGTAATTTTGCGTTATGCTGTTGGTGACATCATGAGAGAAGAGCTGGTGAAACTGGTGTCTTTGCCTGAAAGAACACAAGGGATAGATACAGTATCTACAATGCTGTAGAGGAGGCTTTTTTGTCACACGACATAAGACCAGAAAAAGTGGTTTCAATTACTAGTGATGGGGCACCTTCTATGGTGGGGACAACATCTGGTTTCATACAGTTCTTAAAATGCATTTAGAAAATTCTACAACATTTGCAGACAATCCTACAAGCCATCAGGAAATCAACAAGGAATTTTCTAGCATTGTAGCAGCTGCAAAGGTGAATTTTAGTAACAGATTTTTACAGTTCCATAAGATGGAGACAACAACCCTGTATTTTCTTACTTCTCCAGATAAAGCCAAATTTGAAGAACTTGATCTTTCCTGCTTACACTGGTTAGATTTAGGAAATCTGGAAATGGATTTATTGGAATTTGAAGAAAGCTCTACCTGGAAAAATAAATTCTATGACCTGTGTGAAACACTTGAGAAGATAGAAGGGATGACAAAGGACAGCACAGTTAGTTCTGAAAATGAAATCCTTAAAGTGGGGAATTCTCTGCCAAATAATTTTAAGTCAATTAAAGCACTTGGGATTGCTTTCCTTACTTTGTTTGGATCATCTTATGCTTGTGAGCAGCTGTTTTCGGCTTTGAATTATATCAAATCTGATACCAGAAACAGACTAACAGATGACCTGAGTGCTGCATGTGTTGCTCTCAAACTTACAAAGTATGGGCCAAGGTTAGACAAATTATCAGCATGCATACAACAGCAAAAATCACATTAATTGTTCAAAAGCATGCCAAATGCAAACTTTTACTTTTCAATAAAAAGTTATTTGTATCATTGAAAGCTCTATTATTGTGTCTTTCTTTTAAGACAGAAGATGTTAATGTATGAGTTGTTTTTTCTAAACTAAAACCTCAGTATTCAGGTTAAATTGCCGTGTTGGCACTTTGCAATAAATAAATANGGCTCACGCTGGAAAACGGAAGATCAGCTCTTCCGGTTTCTGGCACTGCCGCACGCACAAAGGCCAGCTGATCGTCGCGTGCGCATGTGCGCCAGAAACCCGCAAGAGGAATGGCCGACGCCGTGCATGCCAGGCAACATGGCTCCGCATGCCATTTCGGGCACGTGTGCCATAGGTTCGCCATCACGGATCTAGGGTGTTGGCTATTCCTGCCAGTTTAGTATCATCCACAAATTTGGTAAGTTCCCCTTCTATTCCCTCATCTAAGTCATTTATGAAGATATTGAAGAGTACTAGGCCTAACACAGAACCTTGTGGTACCCCACTGCTTACTTCCCTCCATGTAGATGTAGTACCATTAAGGACTACTTGTTGAGTACGGTTTCTCAGCCAGTTACGAATCCATCTGATGGTGATGCTATCTATCCCACTTTTTTCTAGCTTACCAAGAAGTAGGTTGTGGTCTACTTTGTTGAATGTCTTGCTGAAGTCTATCAGACAGACAAATATATATATTGTATTATAACTCAGCTGCATAAGGTTGGCAAATCTGTAGGTGAATGATGAAAATAAAAGCAATTATTTAGATATGTAGTATATTAACAGTTTTAAATGAAGTAGTGAAAAATCCAGGCCTAATATAGCTAGGTTGCTAACATCCAGATACCCACTAGATAGCAACAACAATATGCAGAAATCTTTGTAGTAAACTGCACTTTTCTTCAGCTCAAATCTAGTGTCCATAAATTAAATGGCAACATAGAGTTGGAATTTTCTGCATCTCCTTTTGCCATCTAGTGCCTGTTGCAGCCAAAGCATGATCTCTCTCTCTCTCTCTCCATTATGAAGATATTATTAACTATGTTGTCCCTTTTGAATACACTTAAAAAAACTTGCTTTATGTTCAAAAGCTGAAAGCAGATAGTCTCTTTTAAATAGCAAATCTATAAATATATGAGGCAGCTTCTAACAGGAAATTATTACTAGTCCAAATTTCTTCACCTACTTTAAAAGAAAAATAAAGCCCAGCTCTGCCCCCTTGTGGCTTAAATATGTATTTATGAATACTACTACTACTACAATTAAAAACTGGGTTCACATATTGTACCAAGCCAGGAACAAGCAAGATTGCTTTCCTGGTCAGACTACACTTAATTTTTATTATTTATTAGGAGCAGAGGAGCTTCGGTGGCTGCAAGGGTGCAAAAATGCCCTCGGAAGGGACAGGGTTAAGCTATAGCATTTAGTTGTTTTTCTATTCAAAAGAGGTATTTCTCTGTATCTTTTTTCTTTCTTTTCAATTTTACTTTTCCCCCCTTTCTTGCACTTTTAGTCTCTCTTCAAAATCTTTCTTTTATTTTTTTTAATTTATATTATTTTGTATTTGTATCAATTTTTACCTTTAAAAAATATTTAATACAACATGGTACCCTAAACCTATCAAAGAACAAACCTGTTTTGTTGGTTGTTTTACTTTTTTAAAAAATAAATAAAACCGTGCCTCCAAAAATTATGATGTTGCTATTAAATTTTAGCAGTATTCTTAGAGGATCATGGGGGCCTAAAATAAATTAGAGGTGGAATACAGGCCAGGGCCTATACTTCCCTGTCCTAATCTCTGACATACTGACTAAGCAACAATTGGTTGGGCTGGGTTCACAAAATATATTAAATGTGGTCCAAACCAGGCAAACCATTATATGTGTTGATATATATGAGTCTAACAACTTAATTGTAAGTACTTAAGAACAGATTTTAGTTCTGAGTGGATGATTAGATTTATACATATCTATGGTTTGTTTATATACTTAGCACATGCATAAATTCACCCAATGGTTAAACAATCATTATTTAATAAAATATGTGACTCCAACCACATACAGTGCATTCAGAAAATATTCAGAGTCCCTACGCTTTTGTCAATTTTGTTATACTGCAGCCTGATTCAACAATTGTTGAAATTCATTTATTTTCTCATTCATCTAAGTACCCCATAATGACAAAGTGAAAGCAGAATTTTAGAAATGTTTGTAAATTTATTAAAAAGAAAAAAAAACTGAAATATCACTTTGGCATTAGTATTCAGACCCTTTGCAACAAGGGGTTGCAAAGGGTCTGAATACTAATGCGTGAAATTTAGCTCAGGTGCCTCCCATTTCTCTTTATCGTTGCTGACATGTTTTTACACCTTGACTAGAGTCCACCTGTGGTAAATTAAATTGATTGGACATGATTTGGAAAGGCACACACCTCTCGATAGAAGGCCTCACATGCATACTGTAGCAGAGCAAAAGCCATGAGGTCAAAGGAACTGCCTGTAGAGCTCATAGACAGGATTATTGCAAGGCACAAATTTGGGGAAGGCTGCAATAAAATTTCTGCTGCACTGAAGGTTCCTGAGCAATTGGGGGAGAAGGGCCTTAGTAAAAGAGGTAACCAAGAACTAGATCAGTGTCTGACTGAGCTCCAGAGATCCTGTGTGGAGATGGGCCAGAGTTCCAGAAGGACAGCCATCCACCGATCTGGGCTTCATGGCAGAGTGGCGTGGCACCAGGGGCGAAATGCTCCGGGTTCGGGCTTGCCTGCCGGTCGCCAGACAGCTGATAGCATCGGAAGCGGGAGACTTCGCCCGAACACCGCCATTTGGGTCATTCGACCCCCAAAGAGGTCGCGACCCACAGGTTGAGAACCGCTGAACTAGATGGTCACTCTGACTGGGCTCCAGAGATCCTGTGTGGAGATGGGACAGAGTTCCAGAAGGACAACCATCACTACAGCCCTCCACTGATCTGGGCTTTATGGTAGAGTGGCTAGACAGAAGCCTCTCCTCAGTGCAAAACACATGAAAGCCCACTTGGAGTTTGCAAAAAAGCACCTGAAGGACTCTCAGACTGTGAGGAACAAGATTCCCTAGTCTGATGAAACCAGGTTTGAACTGTTTGGCCTCAATTCTAAACGTTATGTCTGGAGGAAAGCAGACATTGCTCATCACCTGCCCAATATCATCCCAACAGTGAAGCATGGTGATGGCAGCATCATGCTGTGGAGATGCTTTTCAGCAACAGGGACAGGGAGACTGGTCAGGCTTGAAGGAAAGGTGAAGAGCAAAGTACAGGGATATCCTCAATGAAAATATGTTCCATAGCACTCAGGATCTCAGACTAGGCTGAAGAGTCACTTTCCAACATGACAACAATCCTAAGGACACTGCCAAGACTACACAGGAGTGGCTTAGGGACAACTCTGTGAATGTCTAGAGTGGCCCAGACAGAGCCCTGATTTGAACCCTATTGAACATCTCTGGAGAGACCTGAAAATGGCTGCCCATCTATTGTTGCCATCCAACCTGACTGAGCTTGAGAGGATTTGCAAGGAAGAGTGGCAGAAAATCCCCCAATCCAGGTATGCAGAGCTTGTCGTGTCAAACCCAAAAAGACTCGAGGCTATAATTGCTGCCAAAGGTGCTTCAACAAAGTACTGAGTGAAGGGTCTGAATACTTATGCCAATGTTATGCAACATAACTAAATTGAAAAAAGTGAAGGGGGTCTGAATGCTTTCTGAATGCACTGTATATTACAGGATATAGTTCTTTCTGAAATGATGTAAAAGTATCCCCAGAGGTGGGTTCCTGCCGGTTCGGACCGGTTCTTTAGAACCGGTAGCGGGAATTTCCCCCCGCTCGCTGAACCGGCAGCGATGGCTGGCTGGACATGCTCCCGAACTGGCTCTTTCGGCGCCGCCATCTTGTATTTCGCTTCTGCGCATGCGCAGAAGCTGGATTTTCAGCACTGCGCATGCGTGCCCACGCGGCGCGGGAGGAAGCGAACCGGCAGCGAGGTAAGTTAGAACCTACACCTGAGTATGCCCTGCATCAATTCCAACCATAGTTGTGTTTCCTTTCCATCAGCAAATATTAGGCAGAACATTTAGATAAGTTTAAATCTTTAATTTAGATATTTTAAGTTAATTATATATTAAATTTAGCCTAGACCAGTGTTTCTCAACCTTAGCTATTTTAAGATGCATGGACTTCAACTTCTAGAATGCTGGGAAAACAGGAGGATTAAAGTAATTTCACTTCCAAGAAATAAAAAGGGAAAGATGTGGAAAAGGTTGTCTCTTCTGACTTTTGGTGCCAAATTCAGAGGTATACTTATATACAGGACAACAGAATTGAAAGGGACTTTGGAGGTCTTCTAGTCCAACTCTCTGCTCCAGCAGGAGACCCTACACTAGGGGTGTCAAACTCAAGGCCCTCATTCCTCTTCTAGATATTTCTGTCTTTGTTTCTTCTTTTTATTTTTATTTGCCGTGTATGCTATAACCACTCCCCTCATGTAAGCTTTTGCGGTGTCCCATAGATTTTGCAGGGATGTGTCATCTTTCTTGTTTTCTTTGAAGAAAAAGCACATTTGTTTTTCCATCAGTTGTCTAAATTCTTCCTCCTTTATTATTGATCTGTTAAAGGTCCATCTTGCAATTTTTTTTGTCCTTTCCAAGTTACTCTCATAGGATTATGGTCTGCCCAAGTGTTTGTTTCTATTTCTACATCCTTCACTTCCAAATTTAGTTCCACCGTCATCCAAATCATATCTAT
Organism: Thermophis baileyi; assembly: GCA_003457575.1. Taxonomy (NCBI): domain Eukaryota; kingdom Metazoa; phylum Chordata; class Lepidosauria; order Squamata; family Dipsadidae; genus Thermophis; species Thermophis baileyi. The sequence continues at coordinate 474,765 of QLTV01001335.1, read as the reverse complement.
CCTGGACCATGACTGGTGTCTGCTAGAATACTAAGTATATTGGTCCTTTCCCTGATTTCTCTCTCTCCAGATGTCCTGAATATTTAACTCCTCTGCCATCTCAAAAAATGTTTTCGGTAAAGTTCTTCTATTTCCCTTTTTTACTTTGTTAGTTTTATAATCTAGTTTGTTATCTATTGTAGCATTGAAATATCCTAATATACATAGGTTGTCACACTCTATACTCTGAATGACATTGTGTATTTTTTTTATAAAATTGTGCTTGTCCCCCATTTGGGGCATAGATTTCTACTAATACAATCTGTTTTCCATTTATCATTAATTCCACCACTAAAATCCTTCCCTCCTCGTCTTTGTAGATTTGCCTAGCCAAAATTCCCTCTTTAATGTATAACACAACCCCCCTTTTCTTTTGCTGTGCTAGTGATACAAATAATTTCCCCAGTTTGGGGTATTCCGATGTTTGTTTGTGGTGTTCCTTTATGTGTACCTCTTGTAATGCTATTATGTCTAAATTCAGTTTATGTAGTTTGTTGAAGGGTTTTTTTCCGTTTCACAGAGGAGTTCATTAATGTTCAGCGACAAGATCCTACGCTCGTTTTACATTTCTCTATCTATATCTAGGTCTTATACTCCTTGTGGTTCTAATTTCTCTCGGTTCCTTAGTTCTTTCCCCACTGCTCTCCCGTCTTTCTCCCTTTCCTTGTCCATTCCTTTTAGGTTGTAGTTCCCTTTCTTCCACGGCAGATTTTTTTGGTCTCTATCTTCTATAACTTCCCTCTCCTCTATTTCTTCCTCATTCCCAAAATGTTGGTTGTAGAATTCCTCCACTTTGTCTAGAGTGTCTAATCTGTATCTCTTTTCTCTCCATGAAACCATTATACCTTCCGGAGTCAGCCATCTAAAATTAATGTTGTACTTAGTCAGCTGTGATGTTAAAAATTGATACCGTCTTCACAACTCCCTGACTCTTCTTGGGACCTGTTTAAGTACTATTAATCGTTTCCCTCTGTATTCTAGAGATTCGTCTCTTGTCCTATTTAGCACTTCATTTCAAATCGATTTCTTCAAGAATCTGACATGAACCTCCTTTGGTAGATTATGTCTCCTCACATAATTCGTGTGTATCCTATAGGTCTCGTCTATCTCTGTCAGAATCTCTTTCTCAGTTCCTAATGCTTTTACTATTAGTTCTGCCATAATATCTGGTAGGTCATCTTCTTTCTCTTCTTTTATGTTTTGAAATCTTAGATAGTGCTCTGCCTTCTCAGATTTGAGAAAAATAACAGTGGTCTCGAGTTCTTTGTTTGCTTGAACTAATTTCTCTATACCAGTGATGGCAAACCTTTTTTGGTTTGCATGCCACCCACCCGCGCACCCACACCCATTCCCTCCCCCCACGCATGCGCACAACCCCCCCATGCTGCCCCCTGCGCATGCACCCCCTCCGCGAATGCGCAAAGGCCTAACTGAAGCCTGGGACGGTGAAAAACGGCCCAACGGGCAATC
>QLTV01001335.1:425030-459367 GCA_003457575.1 Thermophis baileyi | reverse complement strand
TTGTCGAATGCTTTGCTGAAGTCTAAGTATATTATGTCCACAGTATTTCGCTGGCCTACTAGTTTAGTCACAGTGTTGAAGAATGAAATGAGATTGGTTTGGCATGATTTGTTCTTAACAAACCCGTGTTGGCTGCTGGTTATTACTTTGCTTGTTTGTAGGTGGTGGCAGATCTGTTTTTTAATTATCTTTTCCAGTATGTTCCCGGGTATTGATGTTAGTTTGATTGGTCTGTAGTTACCTGGGTCTGTTTTTTTTTCCTTTTTTGAAGATGGGAACACATCAGCTCTTTTCCAGTCCTCAGGTAGTTCCCCTGTGTTCCAGGATTTTTGGAAGATGTGGTGCAGTGGTTCTGAGATGACATCTGCTAGCTCCTTTAGGACTCTGGGGTGTAATCCGTCTGGTCCTGGTGATTTGTATTCGTCAAGTTCAGACAGGTGATCTCTTACTGTTTTTTTGCTTATGTTTCCAGTCTGTTTTTTGCAGTTTTGTTTCTGGTTAGTTGGGCTGACCAGAAACACAACTGTTAGTTAAGCTGCTCTCCCTGTTTATTGCAATAAATGAAACAAAAGGCCTTCACTGTGTCTTGGCTCTGGTTATTGGTGAGGCGAGCTTGCCTCTGATTACAAAGGAAAGTAGCCAGAAGTACATAACAGCTTCTATCCAGTACTTCTTGTCCTGCCTTCAGGTGCTTTGGAAAATAGGTTGAGTCTCTCTTCTTTGTGGCAGTCCCTCAAATATTGGAACACTGCTATCATGTCACCCCTTAGTCCTTCTTTTCAATGGACTGGACTGGACTGGACTGGACTGGACTGGACTGGACTGGACTGGACTGGACTGGACGTGACTAGACTAGACTAGACTAGACTAGACTAGACTAGATTGAATTGAATTGAATTGAATTGAATTATTGAATTGAATTGAATTGAATTGAATTGAATTGAATTGAATTGAATTGAATTCTTTATTGGCCAAGTGATTGGACGCACAAGGAATTTGTCTTCGGTGCATAAGCTCTCAGTGTACATAAAAAAAACATTCATCAAGAATCATAAGATACAACACAGTGATAGTCATAGGATACTAAATAAGCAATCAAATCATACTAGGAAACTAAATAAAACAATATAAATCATAAAGATACAAGCAACAAGGTTATAGTCATAAGTAGGAGGAGATAGGTAATGGGCAGGATGAGAAGAATAGTAGTAATACAGTCTTAGTAAATAGTTTGACAGTGTTGTGGGAATTGGTTGTTTAGCAGAGTGATGGCATGCGGGGAAAAACTCCTTGTGTCTAGTTTTCTAGTGTGCAATGCTCTATAACGTCGTTTTGAGGATAGAAGTTGAAACAATTTATGTCCAGGATGTGAGGGGTCTGTAGATATTTTCACAGCCCTCTTTTTGACTCGTGCAGTATACAGGTCTTCAATGGAAGGCAGGTTGATAGCAATTTTTTTTCTGCAGTTCTAATTATCCGCTGAAGTCTGTGGCTGTCTTGTTTGGTTGCAGAGCCAAACCAGACAGTTATAGAGGTGCAGATGACAGACTCAATAATTCCTCTGTGGAACTCAATCAGCAGCTCTTTGGGCAGTCTGAGCTTTCTCAGTTGGCGCAGAAAGAACATTCTTTGTTGTGCTTTTTTGATGACGTTTTTGATGTTAGGTGTCCGTTTTAAGTCTTGAGATATGGTAGAACCTTGATGGCGAACCTATGGCATGTGTACCAGAGGTGGCACGCAGAGCACTCTCTGCTGGCATGCACGCCGTCGGCCCAGGTCAGATCTCCATGGCGTTTCTTTCGTGAGCTTCTGTTTTCCTGCAAACGACGAAACAGAAGCTCACGAAAGAAAAAGATCTTACCTCTTGCCGCGCTGCCAGTGTTGAGATGCCCCACCTCCCGCCGGCCAGCTGGTCTTCAGGTCTCTGCTGTGCATGTGTGCATGCATGTCTGCACATGCGTGTGCATGCGCACATGCGTGCACCTTTCCATTTGGGCATGCACGCGCACGCAGTTTGGGCACTCTGAGGATAAAAGGTTCGCCATCACTGTGATAAAACCTAGAAACTTGAAGATTTCTACTGTTGATACTGTGTTGTCTAGTATTGTAAGAGGAGGTAGTATAGGAGGGTTTCTCCTAAAATCTACCACCATTTCTATGGTTTTGAGTGTGTTTAGTTCAAGATTGTTCCGATTGCACCACAAGGCTAGTTGTTCAACCTCCTGTCTGTATGCAGATTCATCATTGTCTCAAATGAGACCAATCAATGTTGTATCATCTGCAAACTTCAATACTTTAACAGAGGGATCTTTTGAGATGCAGTCATTGGTATATAGCCGTGATGGCGAACCTATGGCATGTGTGCTGGAAGTGGCACGCAGAGCGATCTCCGGGCACGCGGAGCCATCGCCCGTTGCTCTTTCGGGTTCCTGCACGTCTGCCAGCTGGTATTCACGCATGTGGGAGCGCCAGAAACTGAAAGAGAAGCCGCCCGGCATGCATGCACGTGCGAAGACCAGCTGGCCAGTGTGCATGCGTGCGCTGGAACCCACAAGGGGAGCAAGAGCAAGGGGAGCAGAGCTGCCAGCCAGGATGGGCGGGCTGGGGCTTCCCTCCCCGCCCGAGCGGGCTTCTTGCGCGGCCACAGCCCTCCAGTCCACGGCACTGCCGTGCGTCCGTGGTGCGGAGTGCTTGGCTAGTTCGGGTGCATGGGGCAGCGCGGCCAGGATGCTGGAGCAGGAAAAGCAGGAGGAGCTGCCGTTGGGGAGGCGAGCTGCCCAAGGAGGGCTGGAGGAGAGCGCATGGAGATGCCGCCGAGGGGTAAGAGGCGCGCTGGCCGGGAAGGGGAGGGGCTGCGCTGGCTTCTTCTCTGTGGTGGGCTGGGGGGGTGCTTCATCCCGGCCAGAGTTGGGGCGAAGCTCTCCCGCCTGCTGGCCCCACAACTCCGAGGCCGGGAAGGGGCTCCGGCTTTCCAGCAGAGGGAGGCGGCCCAACTTTCTCTCCCTGTCCAGGGTTGCGGAACCTGGTTGTCGGTGGGGATGTCCCGCCACCCTGATGGGCAGGGGGGCGGGCAGGGCTGCGCGAGGACCCTTGAAAGGCCAGGCGGAGCCGGCGCATGCACACCGGACAGCTGGTGTTCGTGCGCGCATGCACGCCAGAAACCGGAAGATCATCTGCTTTTCCTGTTTCTGGTACGCGCGCGTGCTTCGGTACTCGGTGCCGAAAACGATCGTGCACGCTCCCGTTTCGGCACTCGGTGCCAAAAAGGTTAGCCGTCACTGGTATATAGAGAGAAGAAGAATGGAGAGAGCACATAGCCCTGGGGGTGGGCCTGTGCTAATTGTACAGGTATCTGATGTGATTTTTCCTAGCTTCACTAGAGTAGATTAGACATACCAAATTCCTGCAACTGTTCTTCATATGTTTTAGCCTCCAGTCCCCTAATCATCTTTGTTGCTCTTTTCTGCGCTCTTTCCAGAGTCTCAACATTTTTTTTTATATTGTGGTTTGGTTTCTCTCACATAAGTGTAAAATCTTATTTTTTTTCATCACTGAATTTCATTTTGTTACATAGGACCCACTGTTCTAGTCTGTCAAGATCCTTCTGGATATTCACCCTATCTTCTGGGTGTTGGCTATTCCCACCAGCCTGGTGTTCTCTGCATATTTGATGAGTTCTCCTTATATCTCCTCATCTACGTTGTTTATGAAGATAGTGAGTAGAGTAGTGGACCTAAGACAGGTCCTACTGCATAATTCCCTCCATGTAGTTATAGTTCCATTGAGGACTACATGTTGAGTGCAGTCAACTAATTGCAAATCCATCTGGTGGTGATGCTGTCTAACCCATATTTTTCGATCTTATGAAGTAGTAGGTTGTTGTCTATTCTCTTGATTTTCCATCCTTTTTATAAAGAATCTGCCTGAAAATGTATATATAAATTGTAGAATGAAAAAAATGGATACAATATATCACCTTGACACAAATACTGTGTTTCCCCGAAAATATGACCTATCCCAAAAATAAGCTCCAGCCTGTTTTTTATTCATACGCCTAATATAAGCCGTACCCCAAAAATAAGCCCTAGTGTAGGATGGGCATGGCCAGCATAGGCATGTGGGCTGACGGTGCATGTGGGCTGACGGTGTCTGGCAGCAGCCTGCGCAGCACAGGTGAGTTGAGTATCTGTGCAAGCAGCAGGTGGAAGCAGAGATGGGGAGGCAGGCGATCCGGACATGCCACAAGAGCTGCAGGAAAGCCGAGCGGTGGTGGGCTGGAGTGGCGGCCGGCTGTGGAACGCTCATCTTTTTAATATTTTAATAAGGGGTTTTTTTTGTGTTTCTGCTGTAAGCCGCCCAGAGTCCCTCGGGAGTTGGGCGGCATAGAAATCTTATCTATAAATAAATCTTTGCATCTCTCAGCTTGCCTGCAGCCCGCACGGCATGTTGGGATCACCTGCCTTCCGCTCCGTGTGTCAGGATTGTCTGCCTGCCTGATGTTATATCAAAAATTAAGAACTGCTACTTTAAAGAAATGAATGATGTTTTGCAAGGACATTATGACTGAACGGATAGCTTATGCTTTCACTGGAGAGAATTTTAAGCATAAATTACATAAAGGAACCCAAATTCTATACTTATTAGCACACATATTACAAGTCTGAAAGGTAATGGAGATTTGCTACTATCTTGAGCATTGAAACCATTGAGCTATTTGATTTTATCAGGGTACAGTATATGTCAAATAAAATGGGAATGGTGGAAGCTTGTTTTATTTTTGTGAGAAAGGGATAAAGTGTATGTGTTCAGCAGCTCTGAGTATAGGACAAAGCCTTCAGTTCCTGGCAAGCAAACTCTAATCAGTTGTTTTCTAGAAAGAGTAATTGCTGATTAATCAATGCTTCTCTGGGAAAACTAGAATCCAAGACTTATAGTATTCTGATTTAGTGGCAGAAATGGAAATAATCAAAACAGCATAAGTCAATCTCAGTTTAAACTAGATCAGAAAGATCGGTAGTGGAAAGGATGGTTACCTCTGAAAATCCTCAAATACATTATTGCATGAAATAAAAATTGAGCTGGAAAGAATACTCTTGTTTCTATATTCTTGGGGTGGGGTTACCAAACGTACTGTATATATTTTATGGAGTACTCCATCAGTTCTTTTAGACACTTGTTAATTTTACTTAACAAGCCAGAAACAATTGGTACTGTAATCAAGAAATCTTGTTTGCAAATAATGAATGAAAGTATTACATTCTTATTTTCTCTCCTTAGGATTCTGCTGGACCTTCTACGCATGAATGTGGCACCTTTGGCTGTCTTTCAGATGTTGCGTTCCATGTGTGCTGGGCAGAGATTAATTAGTACTGAGGCTCCTCCTGATGCAGCACGAGGTCAGTGGTGCCCCCGTTTGTTGAGAGGCATGTATTAGGATGCCTCGGTCAGGGTTTGATCTAAGGCAAGGAACAGCAGCAGTAACATGAGTACTTTGGATCTTTGGAAGATTACCTATGTAATCGATAATTTTCTATGTGACAAAACATTCTGAAGAGACAATAGAGTTATGCTAATTTTTTTTAATGTCCTCATATTCTTGACCTGAGACAACATTGTAGCATTACTAAGTGTTGGACTGTTAATGTTTGTGTTTTTCGAACAATCCACTTTGTGTTTAAAATTTCCAAAAAAATTTGTTGCTTTTGTTTTATTTTATTTTTCAATCTCTTCTGGTATCTACCAACAATATAAGTTGCATTCATTTCTTGAAAAATCATACATCAAAAATTATGCTTTTTAAAACAGGTTAAATCCCAGTCTCAGTTTACTGCATTTCTAAGTTCCAGATAGTGTTCTTTTTCCAGGTAGCTTACCACTAGAAACATGTAGAACATCCATATGTTAAATCAGATCATCGAACTATCCATCTGATTGCTTCAACTGTGCCACAGTTTGGACCTAATATTTTCTGGGCCAAATCTGGGGTGGTTGTTCTAACAGTATGTACAAAGTATATATTACTAAGCTACCATTGACCTGGCATGTTTTCAATTAACTATAACAACAGAAGTAGTGCAATGTTATAGTTTTATGTTGCTTTCACTCTAAAAATTGATCAGGCTTTCTGGAGTAAGCCTTTCCAATTTAAATAATAGTTATTTCATTAATATGCAGCCACAGACTTCTGTTGCATTATAGACTGTTCTTTGTGAGTATAACTCAGGGCAACAACTGAAATGATTGTAACAAACAAATATTTATTCTTCTTGATCAAATCTTTATTGCATAATCTTCTTTGTTACAAAGCATAAAAAGTAACAACACAATCTTGCTACTGTTTCTCTGCAGTTCACTCTGTGTTCTGTTCAGCAATGAAAAATACTGCCTGTTTCATTTTAGAATGGTAGTTGCTAACTATCATGAGTGTAAATAAAAAAGCACATTTGAATAGTTAATTAATATCAAGGTTATCTTGGTTGTAAACCTAAGCTCCTTCAGAGCATTTGTAACAATAATTGCCCTTGACACTGCATATATCATCCAATACTTCTGTAGTTTCTGACTTAGTGTCATTCACTAGAAGAGCAGCAATGCAACTTGATCAAATAGGAGTAGGGTGCTGATGTGAAGTTTTAAACAGCAAAAACCTAACTTAATGCTAGAAACTGTATGGTTCTAGGGTGAATTTTTCATACATTAAAACTGAACAGGAGAAAGTACGAAGAGCAGTAGAAGACCAATTTGATCAATGGGGAATTCGCTTGCAAGAATGAAAGTTGATGAAAAAATAGGCTATACTGTGTGTTGTGTTCTCTTTCAATGGCTCTTCTCAGTTACATTATGAACATTTGTGTTAGTCCTTGTGTGGAATTCTCAGTGGTCTAGGAGCTTGGTTGTTTGCTTGCGGTTGTTTCATTATCTAACAAGCACTAGTTGACTAATGAAATATTTGCAAGCAAACAACCAAGCTCAGAGAGCACTGAGAATTCCACAGTTCAACCCTGAGCTACAAATATTATCTTCTATTAGTCTTTGTGTCTTAATTTTTCTGGCATTTATCGCTATAAACTGCGACATGAAATTATCTCCCTGAGTGTCATAATTCCCAGTAAGGTTTTACATAACACTGTTGAATTTATTCTGAGAGGATTTTTCCCCCTAATACCATGAAATCTCTGATGTCACAAATATGAGACTAACTATATAATATTAAAATTGAATTTTAACCATATGTCATACTGTTCACCTATTCCCCATTCCTATATAACCCTCATCACTCCCCACTCGTGTCCTATTTTTTTCAAGTTGTAAAAGCACAATAGGTCTAAAAAGATGGACTGAATTGTAATAAAACTTCATGTTGAATTCATACATCAAAAATGACTGTGCTTCAAGAAACCTTGGTTAAGCAAACTATGGCTTAGGATAATATACAAAGTCAAAGTGTCTTTTCTGATAGTGGAGTATACTGCTGCTACTCTTAATACCGTAGGTTGTTCCTTGCTGTAAGAAACCTCTGAATTAAATTAAAGGTACATCAGTACATCTAAGAATGCAAACATTTTATTCATGAAAAATCTTTTGAGGGAGGAAAGAGTTTGAAAAGCAAGTGTAAGAGAAGTCTTAACCCTTTTCTTGCTATTTCTCCATTCTGCCACCCATCCCAGACAGCCCTATCACATGTATACATAAGATACAAAGAAAATCACTTTCCAGTTTAGTTTTTGTTGGTGACTTGCAGAAATACACACGTTCAGTTTTCTAGATATGATAGAAAGACTTGGCAACTAAATTTTTAAAAAATTTCCCAGTCAAGATAGTTCATGTATTACCCCTCAAAAGTGTGCATGGAGACTTCACTGGAAAATAATTAAGTATCTCCTTAACTATCCCAAAGATGCTTTTTTCAAGAGGCAACTGAACTTTGTTTTTCCTTGAAGACGTTTTGCTTCTCATACTTAACTGATGAGTTAACTTATTCTTCTTATCCTTAACTCATCCTTCCATCTCCTTAACTGATTATCCACTCTAACCTGTGGTCCCACACTTACAGTAACATTCAGTATTCAGTTGCATTCTTCTTGTAAATCATTCTTCCTTCCAATCCACTACCTACATAGGCTACTCTGCTGGGTTCAGTACATAGGTATTGGATTGTGATTTTTACCATCCTTAGCTAGTGGTACAGAACATAGAATAATAGGGTTGGAAGGTACCTTGAAGGTCTTCTAGTCCAACCCTCTGCTCAAGCAGGAGATCCTATACCATTCTGGATAAATGGCTGCCAGTCTCTTCATGAAAACCTCCAGTGATAGAGCATCCACAACTTCTGGAGGCAAGCTGTACTACTGATTAATTGTTCTCTGTCAGGAAATTTCTGTTTAGGTCTAAGTTAGATCTCTCTTTAATGATCTTCAACCCATTACTTCTTGTCCTGCCCCCAGATGCTTTGGAGAATAGGTCAAGCCTTTTCTTCTCTGTGGCAGCCCTTCAAGTACTGGAAGACTGCTATCATATCATCCCTAGTCCTTCTCTTCATAAGACTAGACATACCTAGTTCCCTCAACCATTCATCATATGATTTAGCCTCCAGACTTCTTATCATCTTTGTTGCTCTTCTCTGTACTCTTTCTAGAATCACAACATCTTTTTTGTATCATGGTAACCAGAAGTGGATGCAGCATTCCAAGTAAGGTCTCACCAGTGCACTATAAAGCGGTACTAACACTTCACGTGATCTTGATTCTATCCCTCTATTGATGTAACTAGGGCTGTATTAGTGCATTACCTTTTTTGGCAGCTGCAGCACACTGCTGGCTCATACTTATTTATGTGTGGTCTACTAGGACACCTAGATCTCTCTCACAATTGCTACTGTTGAGCCAAGTACCACCTACTATATTTGTGCATTTGATTTTTCTTACCTATGTGTAGGAACTTACTTTTCTCACCACTGAATTGGATTTTGTTGGATAGAGCCCAATGTTCAAGTCTGCCAAGATCCTTCTGAATCTTGAGTCCATCATCTAAAGTATTAACTATTCCCCCCAGCTTGGTATCATCTGTAAATTTGATGAGTTCCCCTTCTATCTTCTCATCTAGATCATTTATGAAGATGTTGAATTGAAGAGTACAGCCCTAAGACAGAACCTTATGGTACCCCAGTCATACTTCCCTTCATGTAGTTGTAGTTCTATTGAGGACTACCTGCTGAGTGCTAGATGGAGGTATTGTAGGTCAAAGAAGGCAATGCATTAGATTTCATTCAGTCTTGGAAAATTCTGGAAAAATTGGAATGCTATCAGAAATTGGAAACAACTGCTAATAAATGTATGGATTTTTGAAATTACACTTGAAAAATAGTTAAGCTAGTGAACATTGTCACATCTTACGATAACAAATTTCATAAATAAGTTATGTGTATTAGAATATAAAATAATAGGGTTGGCCGTGACCTTGGAAGTCTTCTAGTCCAACTCTCTGCTTGAGCAGGAGAGCCTATACCATGCTGGACAAATGATTGTCCAATCTCTTTTTGAAAGCCTCCAGTGATGGAATACCCACAACTTTTGGAAGCAAGCCATTCCACTGATTGATTTTTCTCACTGTCAGGAAATTTCTCTTTACAAAGAAATATTTTGAAAAAAATTAAATATCCAAAGTTTTCTCCAGCAAAACCACAATGATACACTTGTAGTAATGAAATAGAATATATTTAAATTTCCCATATTTACTGATATAGGAATGGTCTGAATTGTAGTTGCTATTGTTGCTTATAAATTTAGCTTAAAGAGGTGTTCTGATGCTCCTTGGATTTCATCTGGTATTTAATAATAATTAATTAAAATATTATTTTTATATTGATTGATGATATAAAATTTATATCTTGCTTTTCTAGTGTATGCACATCACTCAGAATATTGTCATTTGAAAATGTATCCATCTCTATGTTCATCCCTGACCATAGATAATTTATGATACAATCAAATGTGTTCCATTCAAAATTTTATATTAGACATTTCATGAACCATAACATTGACCCAGTATATAAAACCCAAAGTGTATACAAGTACACTAGAAACCAACCACTATGAGGAATCTTCAAACTTGTTAGGTCTACCTGCCATTGACTTTAAGCTGGTTGCATTTGAAAAAAACACTTTCTTAGAGAGTTTATTGTATTACAGATGGAAGTTTAGTTCTGCCACCTATAATTTCAATTGAGTTTTTAATCATGTAGTATATTAATTAAACCCAGTTTGGTGTAGTGGTTCAGGCATCAGGCTGCAAATCAGGGAACCATGGAGTTCTAATCCCACCTTAGATATAAAGCCAGCTGGGTGACCTTGGGCCACACTGAACAAGTGCAATTCCTGTTTGTTTGTTTATTTTAGTAGAGGTAGATAGGTATTTCAGAAGAACAGAATCAAGAAGAAAAGTATAAAAGATAAATAAGGGAAAAAATTAAAAGCAATATAAAATAGAGTAAAAAAATGAACATTTATTTAGTGCTTCAGACTTCAGAAAAATATTGAAATGCTTCATATAAAACAAGAGTTTTTGGATTGTGGCAGCATTGAAATTAGTAAATAAATTCAAGCAAATATTGAATAATTAAAAATAATAGGCAGTATAATATGAATCATGTAAGAATAAAAAATTAACAAATGTTTCTTTGTATTCTAAATTCTATCCTTATCAAATAAATCAACAAATCAAATAAAATCTATTATTGTAAAGCCTCCTGCTAAGAGAAACCTCATATCTGTATGTAGAACTGTAATCTGTGAATGGTTTCTAAGCTGAATTAAATTCTATGTCAGATTTGAGTCTCAAATGTAAGATTATTTTTGACATTGAAGTATACTTCCATATTTTAGGTTGCCATCCTTCATAGAGGCATTTATATATAATTTTGCAAGTACACTTTCTGTTGCTTTCTTTTCTTCAACTGGTTATATCCAAATATATAAGAGAGCAGTTTTCAAGTTATGCATGCAAGTGTTAGTATAAGAATCTTTTCCACTGATCAGAACCAGTAAAATAAAATAATTGGTTGCAACTGTTGCTGCTACAAAAGACTAATAGTTCCATTCAGACATTATGTGCTCCAGAGCTTTTTGGAATTTCATTAATTCATTTATATTTCCTTTACTGTACAGCATTTACTGTGAATTTATCTATGAAGTAAAAGAACTAGTTTGAAGGCATTAGTTTTAATTAAGCTGTCCTTACCTTCATGTTATAATTATTAAAATATCTTTTTGCAGGGGGAATGTTATTTTACACTACTGCATTTAATCAAAACAAAGCAGTACGATTAGAATACAAAGTATAGAGATACTTAAATTGCTGTACTACTTAGGGTTCAGTATACTTGTAATGGGTGGTTTGTTTGTTTTTTAAAAACAACAAGTTAGCACTAAGTGTTCTGGGGCTCTGTTAGATTTGGAATGGATTAGACTGCTAAGATTGCAGCAATGGAGTCAGGGCCTTTCCTTTCCCTGAGCTGTAGCCTAAATTCTAGCTTCATTGCATATATTGTAGAGTAGAGCTTTACAGATAATGCTCTTATTGTATCATATACCATTAAAGATAACTTTGAAATACATACATTGCAGATATGTTTTACAAAAATTAATATCATGCAGTGTCTTATTTGTGGCATTCAAAAATTATTTCGAAACTGAAACAAATAAACCTGATAGAGCAGCTAGCTAGCTAGCTCCCATTTTTTCCTAAATACTTCAAGTTGTTTAGAACAACATATTCTTGTATATGGATCTATAGTTTTTCACTCTAGGAACTGCATGTATGTAAAACAACAAACCCCAAAAAACAGTAGTACTACCTGATGTAATAGCATTTAAAATATGTAAATATATTCATTAGTTTGTTTTTGTGTTTATAGCTATGTGGTGTTTCTAATTTGTTTCTGTGTCTCTCTTTGAATTAGAGCCCCCAATTGTGTCTGCCAAGGCCAGTAAAATCCCTGCACCACTCTCATTTTCCTCTGTCCTTCGACATCCACGAATAAGAGTCCCTAAGGCTGTGGTCTACAGTCCTGCTGCAGCTTGCTCGCCTCTCTCTCAAGGTCCCCCTGGCTCTTTCCAGTTTTCTTGCTGCCTGTTCTCTCCTTTTGCAGGTTGTTATCTACTGGGTTTTAGGGCAGTCTTGAGAAAGGAAAGTGATTCTCTTGCCTTCAGATTTGAAGAGTTCTTACTTGGACTAAGAACTCTTGATTTCAGTAGAATTTGCTTCCAAATAAATGTACTCATTATTTTAAGTTACACATTCTGAACACTGTGCAAATAATATTCATTTCATTCTAGTGATTTTTTAATGCTGGATATTATGGTTGAATTAAAAGGTTGGGGAACCCATTATATTTTTATGAAGTGTACAGCACATTATGAATATGCATAAAGTTTCAAATTTGAAACAGCTTTTTAGAGTTTAAAGCAGGTTATTTTGAATTTATGAATTCAGAATAGTATCAAACTTCTTATAATGTTGGAACAGTCTTGTAATGCTTTTGGTAAGTTGCAAATAGCTGTTGAGAATTTCAGCTCCAAGATGGGGATTCTTTTAGTTCAAAACATTTTAAATTTAAAATGTTTGTACATCACTAGTACATGCCTCTAAATATAGCATATTTGCAGCACTGCAACCTTTAGAATTATGACTGAATTTCCTTGTGTTTTCTGAAAGGAGTTTTACAACCACCCATATCTGTAGCACCAAGTAGGAAATGGCATGCAGATTGAGCATTGGTAATTCGGATCATGCTGTTGCTATTGCATCATTTAGGTCAAGTACAGAATGTTTTTATCTATCTGGCACTGTAATTCGTTTGAAAATGTTTAAATACATATTGTATTAAACTTTTCGTTGAAGAATCTATTTCACCTACCGTGTTTTCCCGAAAATAAGACAGGGTCATATTTTCTTTTGACCCCCGAAATATGGCCTTGGCCTTATTATTGGGGGGGGCTTATTATTTGGGGGGTGCAGTAGGCGGCGAGCGTGGGACTGGATGTCCCATCGCCGCCGCCTCCCCTCCCTGTTCTTGGCGCCGGCTGAGCGGCTGGCCCGCCGCCACCGCCTCATGGAGCAGGACTCTGCAAGGCTTGTTGTGCCGTTGCATGCATGAACTGCAGGACTGCCACGAGCTTCATCATACCGGCACAGCTGGCGTCCTGCCGCTCGCGGCTGTGCCGGTATGTCGAACCTCGCGGTAGTGCTGCCGTTCGTGCATGCAATGGCACAACAAGCCTTGCAGAGTCCTGCTCCACGAGGAAGCAGCGGTGGCATGACGAGTCTCACAGAGACTTATTTCTGGCAGGTGGGACGTGTTTCAAAACGCCGCCGGAGGCAGAGCCCAGAGGAGGTTGGATGCTGCCTGCTTTCTTCGGCTGCCATAGAAACGGGGGGAGGGGGGAAGGTTAGTTATTTGGGAGGAGGGGGGAAGTTGTACTGGAGATGTCTCTACATGTGTCTAATAAGGAGTTTAGGGAGGGGAGTTCTCATCACTAACGGCCGGGCTGGATGGACATGTTTACAGCCTGCTCAAGGTCAATTGCCATCTGCGGAGGCTTTGTTCGAAGACGTGCCCACATGACACCTGGGGGGCACCGGGATTGGATGAATACCCCGGGGGGTTATGAGGGGAGGGATTTGGGATTATTTCTATATGCTTTTTCGCGCGTTTTGCCTCAGATCTTGCTTTCTTTGTGTCGCTATCAGTTCTCATCTAGTAAAAGTACTCTTCTCTATCATTATGGAGTTGGGGTCTTTCTTTCCTGGATCTTGAACGGAAGCACACCTGACAGGCGAGCCAGTCCCGTGGGGTGTGCTCAATGCCGCGGCAGAGGGAGTTGGTAAAACTGCCTGCGCGTGCCCGCTTCTCGCTTGTGCTCTCTCTCTCTCTCTCTCTCCCGGCTGGGAGCTGCTCTTTTTGCGGCGGGCGCTCTTTTGGCCAGGAGAGAGCTGCAAGTGTCAGGTAGGACGCGCGTCTCGTGGCCCAACATGTCCCACCTGCCAGAAATGAGTCTCTGTGAGACTTGTCACGCCACCGCCGCTGCCTCGTGGAGCAGGACTCTGCAAGGCTTGTTGTGCCGAGAAATTTGATTGAACTCGCGAGAAGTTTTCTTTTTCAATGGGCTTCCCTGGACACAACACCGAGGAACGCGACGGAGCTGCAAGTGTCAGGTAGGACTCACGTCTCGCGGTGGGACGCAATTTGGGGGTGGCAGGTGGGGGGCGGGGCAGGGTGGGCCGCGAGATACGCGTCTATGGAGGTGATCTTCTCGCCGGGGAGGGGACCGGTAGCAGCTTCAGCGGCTGCGGCTTCCGTGGCGGTGGGCATCGTGGTGGCATTTCCAAAAGCAGCCTGGGAAAACCTAAAAACCCAGGCAACTTGTTGCTTGTGCTCTCTCTCTCTCTCCCAGCCAAAAGAGCGCCCACCACAAAAAGAGCGGCTCCCGGCCGGGAGAGAGAGAGAGAGAGAGAGAGAGCACAAACGAGAGGCAGACACGCACAGGCAGTTTTACCAACTCCCTCTGCCGCGGCGTTGCGCACACCCCACGGGACTGGCTCGCCTCGTCTGGGCTCTGCCTCCGGCGGCGTTTTGAAACGCGCTCCTGCCTGCGAGCAGGAGGAGGAGGAGGCAAGGCAGGGATCGAGGCTCTGGAGGGGGGAGAGCCCCGCCCCCCCATCCGCCAGCGAGACGCGGAAGGGCCCTTCCAGCTGCCCGCCCTGGGATCCGCCTCCCTGCACCTCTGGCTCGGTGGGCGACTTTCTCAGCGGGCTCCGTAGCGGGGCCCTCCTGCCGCCTTGGCTCTTTCTTGCCACGCCACGCCACGCCACACCACGCCGCTGGGCATGAGTTCAATCGCTGGGTGAGTTGCTGCTGCTGCTGCCGCCGCCTTCTCTCTCTCCGAGGAACGGGTGGGGGGCTTGGAACAAATGGGCAAGAGTGGGTGGTGAGCAACACACCTCAGTAAGGGTGTGTGGGGTGCGTGGGGCATGTTCCCCCCTTTCCCCGGAAAGTAGTTGGGGGGCTTATTTGGGGGGGGCTTATTTCAGCACATGCGCTGAAAAGCCTGATTGGCCTTATTATGGGAATATGTCTTATTGTCGGGGAAACACGGTAGTAAATTAGGTTGCAAGATATTATGTTTTTGTGGCTGACTTATTTTTCTAAGATATTTGTACTATGTCTCTTCTAACAACATTGAACCTTCATAAAGTTTTTTGCATTAAGATATTATGTTGATCCTTGGCATTCAGAATTCTGACTTGTAGGCTTTGTGATCCCTGAATGGGATGTTCTTGATCAATTGGGGCACATTTTACAACACACATTTTGTGGAATACCATATTTTAAATATAAATATATGGTGTTGACTTCCCCCCCCCCAAAAAAAAAGTTTATACTTTTCTGAGAAACATTCTCTATCTCATTCTGTCATTGTTCCACCAACTATTACAGTTAGCAAATTGCGGGAGCTTCTAAGTTTCTTCTGCATGCAGAAGACAATGCAGCAACTTCTACAAATGATAAATATCTGGGACAGAAAATGCTTTTTGAGGAATCAGACCACTATGGACTATCCTTTCCAAAACTCCATGGAGAATACTGATTTAAATACTTGCGCTATGATTATTATATCTGAGGAAAGTTTTGTTTGCATCTGAGGACAGTGAAAAGTTTCCTTCAGCTTTTACCTCATTCATTTTGGGTAAGGTATGTGGCAATTTTGTATGTGTACAGAAGAGAATGGTGGTAAGAGGCCTGAATCCAGTGAATGATTACTGTAATTTCTCTGATTTAGTGGATCATATAAAAAGTGTGAGATATGTGGAAGAAATCTGAAAGTAAATATTTCTTCAAAATGTTGATTCTTGCTTGGAAAGGATCAGTCCTTGTTGTGAGACTTAGATTTGTGGGACTGGATTTTAACAAATTTAACAGAAGAGGTTCAAATAGCATGTCCAAGTTTATTAAAATTCTTGGTGAAATTGAACATTTTCCTGTCATACATGACAGAAGTGACCTCGAAAGCTCTTAACTTCCATTAGAGAAAGAGTGTGAAGAAAGGTATTATTTTTGTCCATATCCTGACTTTCAAAGCTGGAAGCCAGAATTGGCTTGTAAAACACTGCTATTTTCTGTTACATTCTTCCATTTCCTGGTGTTAGTGCTGGTAACCATCCATGGTCTTAGTTACATAGCTACATAAGACATACATCAAGGACAGATACTTACAAATATGCATTGAACAATATTAATCTGGCTTAAAATTAATTAATGGAATAATTCAAATATATTTGGATGCCAACAAGCTCTGTGATACTATTTAAGAATATCATTTTTGTTAGAGTGCTTTGAGTACAGATTCATTAAATATTATAAAAGCCAAGTGCTTTGAACATCTCTATGTCACTGACAGAAAGAAACACCATCATTTTTCTTTTACTGTTAATTCTTACTTTGGAAATCAGGAGTCTAAACCATGAACTATTGCAACAGTGTGAACAATCCAAACCATTACTAGAACAACATTTGAGCTTAACAAAATATTAGTTTTGTGACTTGTATGGAAAAACATTAATTAAAGTTGGACCTACAAGGAGAAATTGGCACATTTATCAAAAGGGAACTAAAACTTGTACTCATTAATAATTAAAATGTACCTTAAAGTCTTTGACTAAAGATGTTCTGATTATAAACTTATTTAAATGGATTAACGTTAGAGTCTTCTTTACATCAACTAGAGGATTTTGGAATTTGGGTAGCAGAATTATTTTACAAAGTAAACAACCTCTGTTCTATAATTGTACTACATACTGCTCTTAGCAAAATAGTTTGGTTGTGGAGCAGTTGTGTGATGTTACACTGCTGAAATACATAATTCATTTTTATTTCAAGAATGAAAAGCAAATTTTATGAGTGGGGGAAAATTCATTAGAAGTCTTCAAAGAGAGAGTGAATTATCATCTGTCAGAGATGCTTTAGTGCAGCCTGCACTGAGTAGGTGATTGGACTACAGTAATGATTTATGTGGTCTCTTCCAACTGTCTGATTCTGCAGATTTATAAGAGAAGAATAGAATTTGGAAAAGGCTGAAAGAACTTCTGTTCATTTTCATGTTGCTCAACAGTTGCAGGGAATATTGATGATCTAAGGCAGTGATGGCGAACCTATAGCACGCGTGCCACAGGTGGCACGCAGAGCCATATCAGAGGGCATGCGAGGCGTTCCCCTATGTCAACTCCAGCGCGCATGCACGCGCTGGCCAGCTGATTTTCGGCCTTGGGGAAGGCCGTTTTGCCCTCCGGAGGCTTCAGGGAAGCTTCCTGAAGCCCCGGAGTGCGAAAAACGGCCCAACGGGCAAACCAGAAGTTCGGAAAAACGCACTTCCGGTTTGCCGTTGGGCCGTGTTTCGCACTCGAGGCGTTGCCCTATGTCAGCTCCAGCCTGCATGTGCGCGCTGGCCAGCTGATTTTTGGCCTTGGGGAAGGCCGTTTTGCCCTCCGGAGGCTTTAGGGAAGCTTCCTGAAGCCCCGGAGTGCAAAAAACGGCCCAACGGGCAAACCGGAAGTGCGTTTTTCCGAACTTCCGGTTTTCCCGTTGGGCCGTTTTTCACCATCCCAGGCTTCAGTGAGGCCTTTGCGCATTTGCAGGGGGGGTTGTGCGCATGCGCAGGGGGCAGCGCGGGGGGTTGTGCGCATGCATGGGGGGAGGGAATGGGTGTGGGCACACCCCCTTTTGGCACGCGAACCAAAAAAGGTTCGCCATCACTGATCTAAGGGTACAGAAGAATAAATTTGATTATGATATTAGCTGTTTCTTATTTTCAGCAGTGAGTCTCAGGAAGACAGATCTGATAATCAGTGATTTGGATAATTCAGTTACTGTTAAGAGTCTGGTTTAGCATGTTTTTAGTGTTATATATTGTGATCTTATAGCTTGTTAGATTTATATCCCTAGATACACTTCAAAATTGTTTAAAATATTCCAGCAATCCTAACAGTTGATAGGTTGGTCATAATAAACATCTGAACTTAGCCTTTCTTTTCCTCCAGGGAGAACCAGAACCATTTCTACAGCAGCTGGGAATCAACCTGTGTCAGATCATAGCAACCGAGAAGGATCTGCTCAACGAGTACCACGGCAGCCAAGTGCCAGCAGGCTGCCGAAGACTGGGTGTCCTGTGAAAAATACATAGATACTTAGAAAATGGCTAAAAAATTATTCTGATGTTCCAAAATGTCAAACACTGCTCATTCCAGGAAAGCCAATGACTAGAATGCTATGTAAAGTTCTAACTATTAAATAACATAATGAACCTGTCCGAATTAATTCATTGTTCAGTTTAAATATCAGGCAGTACAGAATATACTGTTTCTGTATTTCTTGTATTACTGTTTATGATTACATGTAGCTTTGTTACGTTGATTTCTATTGGGGAAAATCAGAGGTGGTATTCACTTACCTTCCCTACCAGTTCGCAAATGTGAGCGCATGCGCATTTCCTTCCGCACATGTGTGTGACCTGCGCATGCGCTTTGCTCGCACGCACAGCTTGCACGCATGCGCGCGGCTTCAAAACATGCAGAAATAGGACAGCATAGCGCTGGGGCGGGCGCCACTACTGGTTCGCCTGAACCGGCTGAATACCACCTCTGGGAAAAATTTCTTTTCTGAAATTAAGTTAAAAAAATCTTTTAACTTGTCTCCTATGGAATCCATGTGCTTATTCACAGAACATTTTGGCAGTACAGGTAGTCCTTGACTTACAACCACAATTAAGCCCAACATTTCTGTTGCTAAGCAAAACATTTTTAAGTGAATTTTGCTCCATTTTATGACCTTTCTTGCCACAGTTGTTAAGTGAATCACTGCAGTTGTGAAGTTAATAACATGGTTGTTAAGTGAATCTGGCTTCCCTGTTGACTTTGCTTGTCAGAAGGTTGCAAAAGGTGATCACGTGACCCCAGGAAACTGCAATCGTCATAAACATGAACCAGTTGCCAAGCGTCCGAATTTTGGTCATGTGACCATGGGGATGCTGCAACAGTCATAAGTGTGAAAAAGAGTCATAAGTCCCTTTTTCCAGTGCCGTTGTAACTTTCAATGGTCACTACATGAACTGTTGTAAGTCAACGACTACCTGTAGAACAGAGGTGATTTGCCATTGCCTTCTTCCATAAATGAACAAATGAAAATCTCTTTCTTCAGTCAAGCCTATGGCTCTGAGATTTTCTGATGGTCTTTCATGCAAATGCTAATCAGATCTGACCTTGCATGATCTTGTTTTTCCAAGATTAGCCAAAGCTGGGTGGATACTGCAACTCAACTTCGCTTTTAAAACATGCATGCCATCTTTCACCCAATAGGCAGCCAACCCTAAATCCTGTGTTCTATGCAAATGTTTTTGGAAATAAATTCAGTAAGAATTTGGGTTATTTCAGTCTGCTACTGCATTCCTGAAACAAATTTATTAACAAATACAGAGCAAAGATACAAATGTAATTCTAAGCTCATTTAGCCTCTTAAACATGCTAAAGGACCATTTTTGAAGCACTAATTAGAGAGAAAATAACTTTGTAGTTAAAGTATTCTTCAAGAAATGTAGTGATTGCAGGTTCAGAACAAAATAAGACTGGCAATGAGTTTATGCTATCCTTAATATAAACCTGCATGAATTTGAACTGCATTTCTGAGGAGCAACAGCAGGAGAGTCCTATACTGTACATGCTTATCATAGTTCTATAACTGGTGTGATTTCTCTAGTATTATGTCTGTCCCTCACATAGCTCACCAACAATTAGTTTTCCATTTTTGATCTAAGTGTGCAGTTCTTAAATAATTTTTGTATTCCATGAAAAAGCTTTTCCTTTAGTCCTTCCCTCTGATGTTTAATGTGATCAGGGAAGGTTTAAGTTTGGCTACATTATGATAGGCATTTGGAGAACTAAGATGATTATGAAGGTTAGATAAAACAGAGCAAGGAGTTAAAAAAACAAAACAAAGGATTGCAGAAAAAAGTATAAGAGATAGTGTAACAAAACTAATCAATTTGTGGCATATTTTGAACTATTGGCTACATTCCTTACCATCATCTGTGGGAAGAACTGCTTCCCTGTATTTTTCAGTAATGTGTAACCCTATTTCTAATACAGGTAGTCCTTGACTTATGACATAAATGGAGCCTGCCCATTCATGTCAGAAGTCGAGGACTACGTTAAATGAAGCACCTAACAACATCCCTGTCCCTGCTTTCCCCAATGCATTTGTTAAACGAATGTGCAGGTCATTAGGTAGAGCATGGGGTGACTTAGGGATGGGAGAAACCGAGGGAGGCCTAGTGCAGGCACAGGCACAGGCACTCCCAGGAGGCCTCTCCCACCCTCTAAGGTATTCTATGCTCTGCCTCCTGCCCCTTGGTTTCCCCAAAGCCCTATGGGCCTCCTCCATACCCCATTCCATCACCATTCGTTTACTTACATTTTGACGAGCACAGAAAGTCAGAGTAGAGAAGTCCGCTCCCTCACTGGGCCACGTGACACAATCAAGAAGAAGAAATCCAGTCACTTTTGCTTCCGTTGCAATCCTTTCCAGCCAGCATAAACTACTACGATTTCTTCTTAGCTCCGCCAGCACTAGTTTTACGTTAGTGGCGCTAAGACAAAATCGTGCCTATTTTGGTTCTTTGCAAGCCTTTTCTCCTCAGCCAGCATAAATCGATTTACCCTGACTGAGGAGGAAAGGATTGCTATGGAAACAAAAGAGATGGGATTTCTTCTTTGCTCTACCAATAAAGCTAGTGATGGTAGAGCAAAGAAGAAATCCCATCTCTTTTGTTTCCATGACAATCCTTTCCTCTCCAGCCAGGGTAAACCTCTACAATATCTTCTTACTGCCACCAGCGTATGACTAACGTAAAGCTAAAGTTGGTGGTGCTAAGAAGCAATTGCTTGCAAGGTATCAAAACAGGCATAATTTCTTCTTAGTACCTCCAGCTCTAGCTTTACACTAGTCTTACACTGGTAGCGCTAAGAAGAAATCATAGTGATTTATGTTGACTGGAGAGGAACAAAAATAGACATGATTTCTTCATAGCGCCGCCAGCGCTACCTTTATGCTAGTCTTACGGTGGTAGAGCAAAAAAGAAATCCTATCTCTTGCTTCCGTGGCAATTCTTTTCTCCCCAGCCAGGGTAAATCACTACCAATTTATGCTGGCTGGGGGGAAAAGTACTGCCATGGAAACAAAAGAGATCAGATTTCTTCTTGATTATGCCACGTGGCCCAGCAAGGAAGCAGCCTTCTTTACGCTGACTTCCTGAGCTCATCAAAAAGTAAGTGAATGGTGATGGGGGGGGGGAGAGGAGTGGGGGGGGGAGGAATACATAGAACCCAGTATCTTTGCAAAGCAGGCCAACACTGGGTTCTAGGGGCCTCTGAAGACCTGGCAGGGCAAAATGGGAGGGAAATGGGTGGATGGGTGTGCTGCAGTGTCTGCAGTCAGTCATAAGGGCGAATGATTGTGGGGGCACTGCAGAATTTGTAACTTTGAAACAGATTTGTATTTAGCTTTCGGGGTATGCATTGTAACTTCAAACATTTGTTGAATGGCCTGTCATACTTCAAGGATTACCTGTATCTTGAACCATCTTGTTTCCACAGCAGCTTCAGCTGTATTTTATCTGCTGCTCTGACCTCTCCCCTGCATTTCCTCTGTAGCCTTTCACCTGAATTTAAAGTAGTATCTGTTGGCACATTAAATCTGGGAGGCAGTTCCTTACTGCAATTGTCCCCTCTTGCACTGCTATTTTGTAAGTTTATATTATATACTTAAAGTAATAAAATGAACTATTTTTTGACTTTGGATGCCTCTTTCCACTAGCTGACAGCTGTACAAGCTATTTAAATAACAATAACTGTTTGCTCATAGAAATAACATAAATAATTTGATGTTAGACTTTTGCATGCATACAGGGCAGTATTTCAGTTCACTTTGTGGCAGCCTTAAATATTATTTTGGTGCCCAGAATTTTGTTTGTCATTTGATCAACATAAATGATTATCAACTAAAATTGAAGGCAATGGATTGAGAAATGTACAACTTGCTTATTTAATTATGACAGTATAGATAGTCCTCAACTTACAACCATTTGTTTAGTGACCGTTCAATGTTCAATGTTACCAGTTTTCACAGGTATGTCAGTTGGAGCATCCCCATGGTCACATGATCAAAATTTAGACACTTGGCAACAACTGGCATATATTCATGACAGTTGCAGTGTCCTGGGGTCATGTGATCACCATTTGTAATCTTCCCAACCAGCTGCCAGCAAACGAAGTCAATGTGGGAAGCCAGATTCACTTAACAACTGCAGTGATTTGCTTAACTATGGCAAAAAGTAATAAAATGGTGCATAACTCACTTAACTGTCTTGCTTAGAAACAGAAATTTTGGGCTCAATTGTGGCCATAAATTGAGGACTACCTGTATTTGCTAAATACATAGTTGAGAGGCTGATGGCAGTATTAACTGAAGCCTACCTCCTTCAAGGTAGGCATAAATAATAATTTATTGTTACTGGAGTGGGTGGTTATCCACAAATCTTGTGGTGGAACATACAGAAAATACAATATTACGATGATCAGCATAAGAAGAGGAAATGCTAGGGTTTAATTTAATTTGGATGTATTATAAACTGTTTTAGGAAGATTTGACTTTGAAGGATGGCATGTTCTTTCAAAAATAAAATATTAAGCACATTAAATAAAAGGAAAAGCATTATAATTTTGTATATGTATGCCTATATGAATGCCAAAACTATACTAACTCCTAAATACTAAACATGGGAAATTTTTTGTTTGTTTCTCAGTTCAAGCTACTTTTGTGAACGAGGAAGGGTTTTTTTCCAGACTAAATCCTACCTCCGGGTGCTCTTTGCTTTTCAGGGCAATACAGGAAAATACAGACTTAATATAAAAATTCGGGTGTGGAAGAGGAAATGGTCCAAAAAAAAAACCCTACCATTCATGGATGGAAATGTTTAGAGTGATTCTAGTCAGGACAAAATAGGAAGACACCTTGATTAAAGGTGGCCAGGAACTTAGGAACCCCCAGGACTGAAAGTTGATGCCACAAAAAATTACAAAAGCCTAGTTAGATCAGCTTGTGTACTGTTACCTGTACTGAGTATACTATTGGCTGTCATGATAAGAGCAGGGAGGGACTTACCGGAGCTCTGTAGTACCCTTGGGGTGTCTTTTAAAAAGCTGGGGAGGCAGTTAGTTCGAAGCTTAGTTGGACTGTTCAACCAAACTGGAAAATGTTCCGGCTTTTCAGACACACTAAGCAGCTGTGCTGCTTTCAGATGAAACGAACATTGCAGAAACCACTTTGGCCTCTCACTTTTTCAGCACTGGTGAAGCAGAACAGGTAAGTGAAGAAAAAATAGCACTAAAAATGTTGACATCTTCAGGCTCTGTAATCAGAGTTTTACATTTACACAAACTTTTCCAATGGTAATCTACTAGAAAATTAGATAAGAAAATTCTGCTTTAATCATAATGAGTATTAGAAAAATAGATTAATAAAAGTCAGGGTGTTAAATAGATTAATAAAAGTCAGGGTGATTTAAAATATTAGGATCACCAGCTACAAATCTGCAAATGAAAAAAAATGCCTCTTAAAACTCTTTTCTCTGAAACGCATGCACAAGTGTTTTCAACTTTCATCTTCTATCTTGCCTTTAATTTTAATATAACTGGCTATTTCTTACAATTTCTTCTCTTTGTGAAAGATCATTTGTGAATGTTTACATCGGAATCCTATAAGAACAATGGGTTAAATTATCTAAAGGAACCCAGAGAATCTGATCCATGAGAATGTGAGAAAAACCTTTTTCCAAATTATGTAGATTTTGAATAGCAAGCCCTTTAATTAACTGGTAATGCAGAAGCAGTTCGGTCCAATGTGAACATTGATGGCATAAAGGGCCACAATTAGCTCAGGTGTCTTACAATTTATAAAACAAATATGAGAAAGTCTGCAGTTATCTATTTACCAGTTTTCACAGCAAGGATAGTTTCTATTCCAGTTCATTAAATGTATACTTTTACTTTTTTCCTACTTAACATAAATATTTTCACTGTTGTACTTTCCATTTTTCAGATCTCAATTAGATAGTTCCAGTGATCTCACATAATATTTTTCATCAATGTAGAATGAAATATTAAACCCAAAAGTCAACTGTCAATGCAAAATTCAAAACTGGGATTCAAAATCCCGCCCACACTTAATAGTATACTGATGTAGACTTTGTTACTTGTAGCCGTGATAAACTATTCCTTTAAATAAGAAAATACTCTTATTTACTTTGATATCCCACCTTAAAAAAAAAGAGCTAATTTTATATTTATAATAAAGCAATCCAAATTAAAATTAGCATTACAGGTAGTCCTTCACTTACAACAGTTCATATAGTGACCATTCAAAGTTACAACAGCACTGAAAAAAAGTGACTTATGACCGTTTTTCATAGTTACAACCTTTGAAACATCTCCATGATCATCTGATCAAAATTCAGATACTTGGCAACTGGTTCATACTTATGACTTGCTGTGTCCCAGGGTCATGTGATCACCTTTTGCAACCTTCTGACAAGCAAAGTCAATGGGGAAGCCAGATTCATTTAACAACCAGGTTACTAACTTCACAACTGCAGTGATTCACTTAACTGTGGCAAGAAAGATAGTAAAATGGGGCAAAACTCATTTAACAAATATCACACTTAGCAAGAGAAATTTTGGTTTCAATTGTGTTTGTAAGTCGAGGACTACCTGTATCTCTGTAACAATAGGAAGAAAAACTCAGAATAAAAGCAATGAATTTTTAGAATACTCTTTTTGTAGGGTCTTTAAGGGGCAATAACTTAAGTAATATATGTACACACCCTTTGGACCTGACCCCTAATGCTGTCCAGCAATGTTGATCTTGTGCAAATGTAATCAAAGGTCTTTGTATTAAACATTAACCTCTTGGATAACAATATGTTACGGTTAGGATGAGCAAGTATCATTTAGGCTATTGGAATGCATCTGTTTTTAAGATGCTGTAGATCTAAACACAGTAAAAGTCTTAATTCCACAGTTCACCCAAATGCTAAAGGGCAAAGAAAACTTAGATACTATTCAAATCATATATCTCAAGTGTTTATCCATATTTAAAATAAATGTTTCTATTTTGCTCTTCATACAAGCTTGCAAAAAACTAAAATCTATAAAGCCAAATCTATAAAAGTATTGCTACAACAATACGATCAGTGACAATGTAACAAAACAGAAATTATAGAAATTGTTCTCACCAGTTCTCAAAGCCTTTTTTAAAAGGATGAAAATATAACACTAGAAAATAAAAAAAGGCTATTTCAAGAACCTGTCTCAAAAGGCAGCACCTGAATATCCGGGTACCACAGTGAATACAAAATGTTTGTTTTTTGGCAGAGACTTGCCTAATTTATTTCAGTGACAGAAAAATTGAAACAAGATTCCTTGGAACTCAAGTATAGAAGCAAATCCTCACTACCATAAATAGGACCTCTTTATTTATTTGTTTATACAAATCAAATTTGTTTATACAGATCTCAAAGAACTGGGGATGCCTGCAATACATCTATCATTGAATGAGCCCTCTCTAGCACTAGGAATTTCCACATTCATTTAAAAAGCAGCCTTGAATGCAGCAGTAGTCTTATCTGAAGGCTGCCACTGCAGTTCCAAGCACCTTTGTGTCATTGTTGATTGTAAGGTACTTCACTTTTCCATAAGCTTCATAGGGATATTGGAGATGAGTGAGAAAATGAGCACTGCATTAACTTGCTCCTCAGATTGTACGGTAATGCCTAAATGTGGAGCAACAGTTATTTACACAGTGGGGTTTAATTATAGTACATTTACCTAACGAGATTGTGAACATTCCTTTTCTTTAATCCCTGAGTATAAATACACCTGCTCTTGTTATTTGCTTGTGGGATATTCATGAGGCAGGCAAGGTCCTTGCCTACATCAGTCCGAAACATGTTTGTTTTGTAAGGTATTCCTCCTAATAATGTAGAAGCCAGAATTATATCTAAATGTGTATTGTGAAAAACCTTCCCTCTTGTCTTGCAGTTTCTCCACAGATTCTATACAATCGCCCCAGACAATCTCTCCATGGCCTAAGGATGTGGGTATCCTTGCTCTGGAGGTATATTTCCCATTCCAATATGTAGAACAAAGTGAGCTAGAGAAATATGATGGGGTAGAATCAGGGAAATACACCATAGGCCTAGGCCAGAAGCAGATGGGTTTCTGTGCTGCACACGAAGACATCAATTCCTTGTGCCTGACAGTGGTACAACATCTGGTAGAGCGAAACAATCTCTGCTGGGATTCTATTGGCCGCCTGGAAGTTGGAACAGAAACTATTATTGACAAATCCAAAGCTGTTAAGACTGTTCTGATGCAGCTCTTTCAGGATTCAGGGAACACAGATATTGAGGGCATTGACACAACCAATGCCTGCTATGGAGGTACAGCTTCTCTATTCAACTCTGCTGATTGGGTGGAATCCAGCTCCTGGGATGGTAAGTGTTGGCAGACTTTAGTTCAGTTCTTTTAGTGGTAGAACCCAGGGTTTCTCAACTTCAGCAACTTAAGATGGGTGGAGTCCAACTCCCAGAACTCTGGGAATTGGAGTCCACCCATCTTAAAGGCACTGAGGTTGAAAACCAATGGTATAGCCAATGTGCCTTAAATGCACATTCTGAAAAAAGAGTAACTATTCAAATTGTTAATTGGTTAAATTTCAAAGGTAAGGAAGCTGATCCTTTGATTCTACATAGCTGTTGACTACTAATACTATATATTCAGCATAATGTAGTCACAACATATACCCTTTCAGCAGAAGATAGAAAGTGGAATGCTTTAAGAATTTTCTCAATATATAAGTCATTACTGTGTAGTACTGGAGTTGCAGTAACAAAGGAATACTGGAGACAAAATGTCTCTTGCTACAGAAGCAACTTTGCTTTAATGTTTCTAATATTCTCCACCTTTTTGATTTTCCTTTTCCATTTAATCTATTATCAACTCTTAAGCTTCAAAATCCAGTTCAGTTTTTCTCAAGTGTTTTTCTTACTCTAAATTCTCTCCTTTTCCCATTCAGCCTAGTTTTCTGAACTTTTCAGTTCTTCTTTATACTGCATTAATGATTTGATTTTACCCCAGACACAATGCTATTTCCCCCCCCCCAAACAGTTTATTAATATATGTTGACATACATCTGGGACTGACAGAGACAGAAAATGACCCTGGGGTTGTGAAGAATTAGCTGTAGTACTTTCATTGTAGAAAAAAAAGAGGAAGAGGTAGGGGAGTCATCAGATATATAGTACCTTCCATTATCCCCCCACTTCTACTTATGAAAAACAGTCAATTCAAAGTCATGCACAAATTCTAGGATACCAAAGAAAAAAATAGCAAAGAAGAGGCAAAAGAGCATGGTGATGGGCCATTTGGTGATCATCAACCTTGTCTCAAGAGCAAGAATAATGTAACAAAACAGAAAGTACATGAAGACCCCCTCTCAGTTACTTCTGCAAAGAAGAAGTAACTCTGGAGGAAATGAAATAGAGCAAATGGGAGATTACAGTATGAGATGCATTCCTTGTGTCACTGTCCTTTGCTATTATGTCAGTAAACAAGAAAGCAGTCCTAATGTTGTCTACTAATTAATTAACTAATGCTGCCCATTAACTGAACCACCAATGTGGGATGACCCCAATACTGCTATTTGCCTCATGGGAGAAAATATAGAGGCTTCAGGAGTTCCCTACAATTTAGCTAATAGTCTACAGCCCCCCAACAGAAATCCCATAGAGGATATGAATAAACATATTATGGATTAGATTTTAAGACACCCCCTTTAAAAAAAGTGTAGGTAATTAAACTCTGCTTTTCTCAGTTGCAGTACAATTATTCTTGTCAAGAAGGTTCCACATGGAAGCTCCTTTCAAAACCCATACTGATTGCAATGCAATTTCCAGATTTCAAAAGTGCACATTAGTAGTTTTCCATTAATCTTAAAATCATGATATAATAAGATCTGCCCTTTGGTTCTAGAGCTCAGCCTGTTTAGAATATGCCTGACTGCTTACTGAAAGAAGTGTAGAACATTAAAAAAAAAGCCTGGACTTTAGTCTCTGTGAGACACTAATTTTGTGGCCTTTGGAAAACCAGGATCTCTCCATTTCAACCAACTTGGGAAGAATAGTTCTAACACTGCTGTGATAGAGTTCAGAGAGTAGGCTGGGGAGGTTTGGGACTCTCCAGTGACTTTAAAGTAGTCATTTTGTCCTTGCTTAGACACTTGGCCTCCACCCAGAGTTCTGTGAGGGAACCATTGGACAGTAGATGGAGAAAGAGGGAAGTAAAGGATATGGCTGCCTCCTTCCACAGGGCTGTCAGGAATATTACTAGGAAATGGCTACTTTTTGTTAAAGGAGCCACAATTTCAGGATGTGTCATTTTGTGCCACCATAATATTGAGTTGGGGGATGCCCCTTGAGGTCTTTTTTAAAGTACAAAATGTAGCTATACAAGTTATATCTACCTTGAAAGAACTATGTGATTTTTCTTCTTTCCACCCTTGTTATGAGTTTTATGATTGATGTTGCTGCTGTGATTTCCCCCATAGCTCTTTTTACCAACAGGGAATGGTTGAAAAGTCTTCCTTCCCCACCAAGGTTTCTCAAATCAGACAAGGTTGAGGGGGGAAAACCCTAACATATTATCACATGTACTTTTGATCTAGGTCCTTCCTTTTAAACCTCTCTACTGTGTATCCATTAAATCTTAATTCTCACCATATGTAAACTGAATAAAACTATCTATGTTTCATCTGTCTTGTAACTTTTTGCTTACCTTTTCTGTGCTTCTATTGGCTCTTTGATGTCAAAGGGGAGGTCCTTGGGGTAGGGGCCTCTCTTTTTTGGCTTAGGCCAGTGTTTCAGCAAATTTAAGATGGTGGACTTCAATTCCCAGAATCCCAGAGCTGAACACATCTTAAAGTCAGTACTATTCAAAAGCATTGGCTTAGGTAAAGCGTCATGTTCTTGAATAGATAACAGCTACTGGATCAGGAGTTGAAGCTAGAAAAGAACTTTGGCCCATTTTACGAAGAAAATCAGAAAGAGATTATTTTTCTCTTCATCAGTGTTGACACTTTGGTGATGCTCTTGTCATGCCAGGACGCTATGCCTTGGTGGTTTGTGGTGATATTGCTGTGTATGCTACTGGAAATGCAAGGCCAACAGGTGGAGCTGGAGCTGTAGCTATGCTGGTTGGACCAAATGCTCCTCTGACTTTAGAGAGAGGTCAGTAAAAACATTTACAGTACTTAGATTATGGATTTCAGCTAAAGCTAGTTTGAGGGGGGTAGTATTCACTGCAGAAGAACAATATGGGTGTATGATGAAAACAATTCCTTTAAAGTACTATGTATGTGATTGTTAACTGGTTTTTTTAAATATTTTATGATGTTTTTAAATGTATTTTCTATACCTTATTGTAAGCTGCCCAGAGTCCTTTGGGAGTTGGGCGGCATAGAAATACAATTAATAAATAATAAATAAATAAATAAAGGGGAGCTGATAATGAAGATGATCCTCCAACAACATGAGTCTTGTTGCAACCTTGTTAAGCATTACAACAGCCACATTAATAGTTTCACTGCCCTGACAGGAGCACTACAGCACAGACACTTGTAGGATAGAACAAATCCAGAGCTATGAATTTATTCCACTGCAAGTGAAAAAAATGAATAGGACAAAGATGGGTATCTGTCAGACTCCACGGTGCTTGCTAATTACTCAGCAGTCAGATACACTGATGTATGCTGAACCAGAAATTCAAAAGAACTTGCAGATGAAAAAGCAGATTGGTGATGGTAAAAATATGTCTATTTCAGGGACATAGAAGGCTGTAGGGAGGAAGCTGCTCTTTATAATAAGCTTTTCATTTGCAAGAAAGAGCCCTTTGTGTCTGAGACATTAGTATGCTTCAGAGGGTATTCTTAGAGTAGCTGCTTGTATTTTATGAGCAAACCACACTTACTTTACTTCTCCTTCCACCTCTACCCCAACAACGAGGAATTGTTTGCATTATCTGGAAAATGAGCAACTTCTGAATAAAGCTAATCAGAGCTCATATAGGGAAGATTAGGGGAACAGTCTACTTTTACCACATGTCATATCAAGAGTCCTTTTTAGGTATTTTCCCACTGTATGATTACTTGCTGTGGGGATAGGTTGGGGAGGTAAATTTAGAAGATGGAGAATCTTTTCTACTCAAGGAACTTCCAGTGCATTTCAAAATTTTGGTAGTCTGGGTTAGTTTTAAAATGACATATGAAAGGCCATATTCTAATGTGGAAGAAATTCATAGTCAGCAAGCAGACTATTTATCAATTCTCTTTTCCTGATCGTTTTTGGATGGTCATTCTGACTTGTTTCTACTTTCCTACTCTTATAAAATGCAAAAGTATTTTGTGTATTCAAGCTACAGATTTGTAATGACCTTCAGATCTTCACCAATGTTCAATTTATATTTTTCATACTGGATCTTTCCCAAAAGTAGTTTCATGTTCTGATACAATACTTTCACCTTAGCTTTGGCACTGCCTTTACCTGTCATTTACTTGTCATACAACATTACCTGTCAGTAATTTATTTCCATTATTACATTTAATTGTACACCACCCACAGTCGCCTCTATGGGTGAGATGGGCAATCTCTAAATTTGATATTAAAATAAAAATTATGAAGAACATTTTTTTTCATGAACTAACTTTTGTGGAGTTACTGAACAACTGCCACTCATTTACATTGTGTTCATGACCAAGAACATATAACTGAACAAACTTCTTTACAAAACACTAGTCCATGTTCTTGTTAAATTCATCATGGCAGCTGCAGAAACAACAACAAAAACCCTTTCATATCATAACAGAGAAGATTCTATCCCTTTACTCTTGAACCTAAAAGTTCACCCTTCTTCTTTGACAAGTTCAAATCACACAAGATCATTAAAATCCCCTTGGGTCAACAAATGTGGTTCAATTGAAAGGTTGGATTTTTGAATTAATATTTTCCCTTATATGCCCTGTTTATGCATTATCATCATCAGTAGATTCATTGCACTAAACATCTGGAGGGATGTAGTACAGGCAATTGCTCACTATGTAGGACTTTTCTCATTGCACATAGTAAATCAGAGTATTTCACAATGTGCTTACTTTTAGAGTGATTCCTGTTGTTAGGCAAAAATTACGATCTAATGAATGGTCTTTTGACTACCTCCAAAACATAGGAAAGGCAAATGGCTTATAGCATGAACCATTTAACCATCGTTAGAAATCTAACACATGTCATATAATTGTGTGGGCCCAAGTCTTATCTTAATCAGCCACTTTACAACCAAAATAAAGTTCATAGCATTTTTGACAAGTGGGCTATAGTTTCATTTCTGAGTTTTAACTATTAGCTCACCACATGCATAGCTGAATGTATCAGGGTGATTTGCATAGTTTTATGGCAGGATAGCATTATGTAGATAATCTACATAAACATAACACTATAGTATAATAATTAAACTAATATTTAACTGAACTATAGACTTAAACTTTATACTCTGATCAGGAGTACTGCTTTTCAGGCAGAGATTAGATTCATGTGCAAACATGATTCACCCTGCACAGTGACCCTTTGGTGCTAGCTATCATGTCTACTACTTTTGTCTTGAGGTTATTTACACTAAGGAAAAATAATAACTAGATTTTGCTCAATGATTGGTACAAGTATGTTACTCTAGTTAAAATATAGTATTATACTGGACCTAGTTAAAAATAAAATGAACATGGTCACAACAAAACTAACCTTGATGGGAAAAAAATACTGATTTCATTTTTGAATTCTGCATGGAAAAGTCTGCTTAGAACAACCATTACATCCTTGTGATAAAATTGTTATGATCAGTGTTACCAGGATAGGATTCTAAACCCAGGTAGAGCTTTTTAAAGGGAAGAATCATCAGTTTTTATATTCAGAAATCATTTTTCAAAACTGGTGACATATGTAATTAATAATCAGAGCATACTATATTTAATTATAGTAACTTAATTCAGTTTTTGTTTTAATCAGCTGAAGTTTTTACCCATCTTTAATAGCATCACTATGGGCAAGTCATTATAGCAGATGATCCTAGAATATTCCAGAGCAAGGGTGGCTCATTCAGGACAGGTTATAACTCTTCCCCACTACAAGTAACAATTCACTATAGAAGCTTTATATGCCATCAATTAATTACAATAATAGATCCAGGGAGTGCCCCAGATTATGAACTTTAGAGGGGACACAACCCCTTTCAGAAGTTATAAAATATTTCTCCAAACAGGTAACCCACCTGACTACTGACCTCTCTTGTCAGGATGATGCTGTTTACAGATTACAGATTAATATAGAGTTGGAAGGGACCTTGTAGGTCATCTAGTCCAACCCCCCGCTCAAGCAGGAGTCCCTATACCATTTCAGACAAATGGCAGTCCAATCTCCTCTTGAAAGTCTCAAGTGTTGGAGCTTTCACAACCTCCGTAGGCAAGTTGTTCCACTGGTTGATCGCTCTCACTGTCAGAAAGTTTCTCCTTATTTCCAGGTTGAATCTCTCCTTGGTCAGTTTCCATCCATTATTCCTTGTCTGGCCTTCTGGTGCCTTGGAAAACAGCCTGACCCCCTCCTCTCTGTGGTAGCCCCTCAAGTATTGGAACACTGCTATCATGTCTCCCCTGGTCCTTCTCTTCGCTAGACTGGCCATGCCCAGTTCTTGCAACTGCTCTTCGTATGTTATAGTTTCCAGTCCCCTAATCATCCTGGTTGCTCTCCTCTGCACTTTCTGTAGAGTCTCAACATCTTTTTTGTAGTGTTGTTTTAATTCACCATCAGTCAGGCCCCAAACTAAGAAAGACATGTGGTGATTCTTCCCAGCTGAATTCTTTATTATTTCATATCTATAGACAAAATCTTGCCAGACTATGCATTCTACTATCTCCATATACAATACACTCTGTCAACTATTAGGGAGGGGCTGTTTTCACCCTCTTTCTCTCACACAAAATGTCTGGAGTGAGCTGTTTCTGACTTCTCTGTAATGCACCCTCTCCCTCTGAGAATCCACTTCCTTAGTACATTCTACCACACTCTCACTGAGACCACTATTTATTCCAGATGGTGGAATGATCTGATTCAATAGAAGACATGTTTATATGGAGGAGATAGCAGCAGATATTCTGTATGTGTCAGTTTGTGGGAATGGATAAAGCTTCCTGGGAACCTGGACCTTGGAAAGGGAAGCATCTGGGAAATGATACAATACACCCCTCACCAGGACCTTAGGGAAGGAGGCATCTGAAATTAAGTGAGATTGAGATATAAAACTCTCAGTGTGGGCTATTAATTGCATTAATTGTTATAAATATTCACATTGAATACATCATTCATATTGGAGGGGCTCTCCAATTTTATAAGCAGGAGAAATCAGAATCTTGGAAGAATCATATGCTTAGTGGAAATTGCTTGGTGAGATAACTGGCCATATAAATCACTTAATAAATTACTGAATGTCTGTCACAATTTCAATTGTCATAGTGCAGGGGTGTCATGAGTTTGATTTAATCTGAGGGTGCTTAAATCTGGCCCGCGGGGCCGGCCTGGAAATATCAAAGGACCAGCCCATGGTGCCTCTTCCAGCCAAAAACAGACCTCTGTGCGGCCCGTTTTCAGCCAGCAGAGTGCTGCAGGAGGACTGGATTGGACTGGATTACAATTATGTGGCCTCAAGTAAGTGCCTGATCTGGATAGAAAACAAGCAACATCCTCTGTTAATACTACGGTTTAATGCCAGATTTTACATACTGTAGGTCCATTTAATCTACAATCAACAATCTATAATTGACAGCTAATTCTATTTACTATCCTGGAAATTTACCTCTGCTGTTAGATCTTGTATTATCATGTTATTTATGCTATTGTATTTTTATTATGCAACTTGTAAGGAACGCCTCTACGTCTAACTTAAGAAAGCGAGAACTTCTGAGCCAATGTAGTCCAAAAGGATCTTTTATCAAGCAGAAGTGAAAGCATTCCATTCAAAGCACCGTCTCAATACCCTTAGGCAAAGCAGGTAGAGTTAAAGCAGTAGAGACCCCTCCCATTAGCCAG
>QLTV01001335.1:401775-412038 GCA_003457575.1 Thermophis baileyi | reverse complement strand
ATACTTACAGGTGAAAAAAGACACAGTTCTAAGTCAAGGACCAACCTGCACTTAAAAGCAGGATACTCCATTACAAATAAAACATTTCCTAAAAACAATATTTTTTAAAAAAATTTTTTTCCTAAAAACAACGAAATGCCCTGAAAAAAATTAACAATAAAATATTCTTTTAAAAAAACCATTAAAAGCATAAAGAAAAAAAAACCAGCCACTTAGTAGCAGGCAGAATCAACCACTCTCCAACCACAGCTGCTGTGGCCTAGAGGTAGAACTTTTGCCTCACAATCAGGAGGTTGTGAGTTAGATACTAGGTAGAGGTGCCGCTGGGCTTCAATTTGAAAAAAAAATTAAAATAAAATAAATAAAGCCAAAAAAAGATAGCGACCGCATGCACAGTGTTGGAAGTCACCTTCTGAGCATGCTCAGAAAAAAAATAAAAATAAATAAAGCCAAAAAAAGATGGCGACCGCATGCAGTGCTGGAAGTCACCTTCTGAGCATGCTCAGAAAAAAAATATTTTTTTTTTTAAAAAAAGATGGCGGCCCCCACGGACCGGCAACCACTGATCCGGTTCGGATGATGTCACTAGCAGGTCGCTACCAGTTCAGGCGAACCGGTCCGAACCGGTAGGAACCCACCCCTGTTATAGATACATGAAAGATTATAAAACCATAAATCTTAAGGTGTAATTTAAATTGTCTATTGATAAGTTGAATAAGTTTGGCTAATAGACAACACTAATAATTACTAGTTTGAGAACTGAATATTTGGTGGGTGGGAATAAAAATGACTGCTTACTAAAATTGGTAAATTTTACCTTACTAAAATTGGTAAAAAGCCTTCAGTATCCTCTTCTGGGACTCCTAGTCCTGTACACCAGAGATCTATAGACAATGCTCCAACAAGAAAAATCTAACAACTTCCAAAAAGAAATGCAGGCAATGTTACAGATGATTCAAGAAGCAATTGTGTCACAGAAAGAAGACACAAGAAAGAATCATGATGAGATAAAAAGTAACCAACACAAAATGGAAGAAAAAATGGATAAATGAACAGGTTCTTAATAAATATTCCCAGCTAGAAAATTTTTAACAAAGGATTACAAAGAATGAAAAAAAATGGAAGATAAAAGAAGAAATGTGTCAGCTGGATCTCCAGCATGGGTTTTCCCTTTGATGCTTGCTTGCTATTGGCTGCCATAGTTATGGGGAGGGGGCATGGCATTGGGGTTTGGGGAGAGCTGGTGTGAAGATGGCCCATGTGAATAAAAAGGGAGGTTTGCTCTCACGAATTACTGCGCTGCTGAATGGAGTTGTTTACATCCAGTCAAGGCCAACCGTCCTGGAACTCCAGATGGACAAAAACACCTGAAGATATGCCCCACATGACAGTATGTGGGACAAGGATTGGACATTCAGCCTGGGTCCCTGGGGGGAGGGGTTTGGGGAAACTTTCAATATCTAACTTTCGTGCCTTTTGGCTCAGATCTTGCTTTTCTTTCGCTGCTATCATTTCAAACTCAGTAAAAGTACCTCTTCTCTACTTCAATGGAGTTGGGGGTTTTCTTTCTTGGGATTTGAACAGAGGCAGGCCTGACATTAAGCAAGATCTGCTTTATCAGCCAACCCGGAGACCTAGTCTACCGCGGGGGCTGAGCACACAATGTCAACCCATGGGAGCGACGACCAGGAAGACTGGGGAGCCGTGGGGTCAACCTCCCCCCAGCCACACCGCTGCCAGGAGGAGACAGAGTGGCTGGAGGAGCTGCAGCTCGAGGAGAAACCGGTCTGAGCCAAATGATTGCTGGGCGTAGGATGCATGGAAGTCCTGGAGGAGCACCCCCCCAGGGGTAACTGTCACCAGACGCCAGCGGGGAGATGATGCCTTGCAGGAAGACGACAAGGCTGACACATGCCTTGCAACTTCTGCACGAAGCTCTCGAGAGTCGGAGAGCTCAGGGGGCCCTTGCAGAGAAGCATGCCCTGTCTGTGCGCAAAGAAGCTGGAGAGGCAACAGGGGGAGCCGGCATCTCTGCAACCCCAGCTGTGATTCCTGTAGCTCAGCAGGGGCCAGCTCCAGCCACAGGCATCCCAGCAGCCATGGCCATTGCAGCCCAAGTCCCTCCAGTGGGGGGGCATCCCCCAGAGACGCCAAATTCCAAAGGTTCCTCAGTGGCGAGTAAAATACAGAGGGGATCCCAAAGCCCTGGGATTCTTCCTAGCTCAAGTCTGGAATCACATGCAGGAGTATGGGGAGGATTTTGTTCAGAGGCAGCCAAAGTGAGATGTGTCACCATGGCCCTGGAAGGGACCGCAGCAGATTGGACAGTCACCCTTCACAACAATGATGCCCCCCTAGCTGAGAGATTACGACCAGTTTATGATGGCGCTCCATGTGCAGTTCGAGGACCCCCTAGCTGAACGCAAGGCTAGGACCAGGATGAAGACCATAAACCAGGGGAGGATGTCAGTAGCAGAATATACCCAGGAGTTTCGCAAGTTGGCCTGCCACATGCATGGCTGTTCCCCAGAGGCCCTGATGGAGTGCTACAAAGACAGGCTTAACGATGACGTCTATCAGAGCTGTGTCTCCCGAGGAGCCCCCCAAGACCTTCAGCACTGGTATGTGTTGACAGCCGAGGTGGAAAGAGACCGGCACTGTGGGAACTGCAGCTGGAGTAAGCCTTCCCCCTCTGCCCCGAAAGAGGCCCCGAGAGCTATCAGAGGCAGGCCAGCAGCCAAACCGAGATCCACGGTGGGCTTCAGGTGTGGGAAGGAGGGGCACCGAGCAGCTGATTGCCTCACCAAGCCAGGCTCCAAGCCAACAACTGCTGGAGGCAAGAAGTCCAAGAAGCAGCCAGCAAAGCACAGTGAAACAGCGCTGAAAGGGGTGGAGGTCATTGAGTTCACCCCTCCTGGCCAGGAGGAGTTGGGAACTCCGACCACCCCAGAGGAGAGTGAAACCGACTCTGACGACGACCCCCTGGTAAGTCAGCATGTAGCCCCCATGACCATCCCAGTGGAGCTGCGGGTGCCTTCGTCTGGTGCTTATTAGCCCCAAGGTGGTAGAGAAACTGGGACTGAGACTAAGCACACTGAGGGTGCCCATAGCATGCCAGCTGGATGGGTTGGTAGCTGGGGGAGGCACAGCTCACTTTGTAACTGAACCAGTGGAGATGTAGATGGGGGATCACCGAGAGACACTGAGTTTCATCGTAGCCCCCAGAATGGAATGACCCCTCTTGCTTGGATTACCTTGGCTCCAAAAATGGAACCCCCATGTGAATTGGAGGAAGGGGCTTTTAGGAATCCGTTTCACCCAGCCAGGAAGAGGGGGAGGAAAAACCCCACCCAGAGTCAAGGCCGCGAGGGAGCTAGGAGCTGTAGCGAGTGAGTGCCTAGACAGTGAGGAGAAAATCCCAAAAGAATACTGGGATCTCAGGGAAGCATTCAGCGAGAGGGGCTCGGATGTGCTCCCACCCCATCACCCCACGGACTGCAGCATAGAAATCCTCCCTGGGGTGAAACTCCCTAAGCCAAAGATCTACTCAATGACCCCGCGAGAGCTGGAGGAACTGTGAGCCTTTATTGACAAAAATCTAAAGCGGGGCTTCATCCAACCAGCTAGGCCGCCGGTGGCCACCCCAGTGTTGTTTCGTGAGAAAAAGGATGGCTCTCTTCACTTATGCGTTGATTATAAAGGGCTCAACATGGTGTGTGTGGAGAATGTTTACCCACTACCCCAATGAAGGACATGTTGCCTCATCTGGCCAAAGGAAAAATCTTTACTAAGCTGGACTTGAGAGAAGCTTATTACAGAGTCTGCATTAAGGAGGGAGACGAGTGGAAAACTGCTTTCAATTGTCCTTTGGGTTGCTTCCAGTTCAAGGTGCTCCCGTTTGGATTACAAGGGGCACCTGCTGTGTTCATGCAATTGATCAATGAGGTGCTGCATGATCATTTGTACAAGGGGATCCTGGTTTACCTAGATGACTTTTTTTTCCAATAAGTTTTTATTGTATTTTCCATTTAACAAGTTTCTATAATTTCTACATAACTGTGCTCATTTACTTAATATTTACGTCTATTTTTACATATCATTACATTCTAATTCAAGTGTTTTTTCATACATGTTATTTACACATTTTTTCATTCAGATCCAAATATATTCCATACATACATTTCAAATATACATTTTACTTCTACCTATATTTTATCTCTCTGTTACTCTTTTCCTTTGTTCAATCCAATCATACCATTTCTTCCATATTGCAAAATATTCTGAATCCATTTGTCCTTTCAATTCGATAGTTGATTTATCCATTTCGGCACAATCGTATAATCGTATAAAATATGGAAAGGTCAACAAAGAAAATCTAGAAGGTGGACTATGAACCCGCAGATACTACAGGAAGATGAGTATCTTCAGAGAATTAAAAAAGAATTGACTATATTTCTAGATATAAATAAAAAACAACATACCTCTTTACAGAATCTGTGGGATACCCTAAAAGCTTTCACAAGAGGAGTAACAATAGCTTACATGTCAAAAAAGAAAAAAGGAAAATGGAAACTAGATGATATTCTTATCTACACTGAAACTATGGAGGAACATGTGAAGTTAGTGCGCTCAGTCCTGAAAAAACTCAGGGCTGCTGAACTGTACGCCAAATTGTCAGTGTGAATTTCACCAGGATAAAATTGACTATTTGGGTTACCGCATATCACATGACGGGATAGAAATGGACCCTGAGAAGGTGCGGGTGGTCATGGAGTGGGCGCCCCCCCCACCAGAAAGCAATTGCAAAGCTTTCTGGGTTTTGTGAACTTTTATCAACAATTCATCCCCGCCTTTGCTAAAATTGCGTTACCCATTACCAAACTCCTAAAGACAAAGGGAGAGGTTAAGCCAAAGCCTAGCCGTCCCCTCGAGTGGACAATGGAATGCCAAGCAGCCTTTGAGAAACTTAAGCAGCTGTTTGCATCCGAACCCGTCCTTAAACATCCTGACATGGATGTCCCCTTCGTAGTCCAGGATGATGACAGTGACATGACTGGGGGCCATGCTATTGCAGGCAAATGCTGCTGCGGCCTTACAATCCTGCGCTTACACCTCCAGGAAATTAATTGAAACCGAAAGGAGATAGGCAATATGGGAGAAAGAAGCATTTGCTGTCCGATGGGCCTTATTAACTTGGAGGCATTTCCTTGAAGGGGCAAAACACCCTTTTGAGGTATGGACTGACCATAAAAACCTGGAAGCCCTAAAAACACCCAAAAAACTGTTACCCAAGCAAATTTGTTGGGCGCAACACTTTAACCGTTTTAATTTTTCCTTGTGCTACCTTCCTGGGGGAAAGAACTTTATGGTGGAAGCTTTATCTAGATTGCCCCAGTACAATAGTGCTCGGCCAGAAGTAATCTGCCCAATTATCCCCTCCAAGCAACTGGCTGCCCCTGTGGTCACAAGAGCCCAGGAGAAAGCAGACCTCGACCTTCCCAATGACTTAAGCGAGGAGCTGAAAGGAGCGCTGAAAAGCGATGACTGGTTCCTGTCCCACTCAAACGAGTGCACCATGCAAGGTGGCCTAGCATGGATTGACATTAAATTATACATCCCCGCCAGTCTTAGGGGGACTTTGCTGCAACGGGCCCATGATTCAAAAGCTGCTGGACACTTTGGCTTCGTGAAAACTTTACACCTAGTCAAACGACAGTTCTGGTGGCCCTCGTTGAAAAAAGACATAGAAACCTACGTGGCCAGTTGTGTGTGCTTCTGCTAAGAGGCCCTCTGGGAAGTCTGCTGGACTCCTCCAGAGTGTTGCCATTCCTGTGCCCCATGGAAGGAAATATCCATGGACTTCATTGTTGAACTACCTGAGAGCGGGGGGAACACAGTCATTTGGGTGATCACGGACCTATTTTCCAAGCAGGTGCACTTTGTATCCTGTTCCAAGATCTCTTCCGCAAAAATGCTCACCAAACTGTTTATTCAACATGTGTATAGGTTACACGAGGTTCCTGACCGCATCATTTCAGATAGGGGGGTACAATTTACCTCCCACTTCTGGAGGGAGTTCCTGAAGTTGTTAGGCTCCACCCAGGGTCTAAGCTCCGCCCACCACCCTCAAACTAATGGGGCCTGTGAACATAAGAACTCAGTTCTGGAACAGTACCTTAGGTACTATGTAAACTACCAGCAGGACAATTGGGCCAACTTGCTGCCTTTTGCAGAGGTCGCTTACAATAACTCGATCCACAGTAGCACTGGTTTCACCCTGCTTAAAGTTGCTTCTGGTCAGGATTTCGTACCCATTCCAGAACTGCCCCAGGGGAAACCCCAGATCCCTTCCTTAGTGGACTGGATTGAACAGCTTCAATGTATTTGGCCCATCACCCGTGAGGCGCTGGACGGAAAAAAGATGGAAGACATAAAAGAAGAAAACCAAAGATT
Organism: Thermophis baileyi; assembly: GCA_003457575.1. Classification (NCBI taxonomy): domain Eukaryota; kingdom Metazoa; phylum Chordata; class Lepidosauria; order Squamata; family Dipsadidae; genus Thermophis; species Thermophis baileyi. The sequence continues at coordinate 405,585 of QLTV01001335.1, read as the reverse complement.
GGCACAAGCAAATAAAAATCTGGAAGATGCAGTGGCAACATTGGACATGGAGAAAGCCTCATATATATTAAGACTTCAGAATATACCTGAAGACAATGAGGAAGATTTAATAGAACTGGTTTAAAACCTTCTGGTGGAAGCACTGCAGACTGAGAAAGACTTAATAGAAGAAGAGATTGATCAAATTTACAGACTCAACTCAAGCTATGCAAGAAGACACAAAGTGGTCAGGGAGGTCCATGTTAGATTTGTGAAGAGAACAATAAGAAATGAAATATTGAAAAGAGTGAGAGAAGAACCACTGCAATACAGAAACAAGGAGATCACAGTGCTGAAACAGATCCCTTGGAAGATAAGAGATCTAAGAAAACAATATCAATTCTTGACTACAAAACTAAATGAAAAAAGAATACATTTAAGATGGCTGGTTCTAGGGGGGATCCTAATTAATTGGAACTCCAGAAGATATAGATTGGACTCTACCTTTAAGGCAGCAGACTTTTACGAGAGACATGCAAGCATTTTTAAAGGGAAAACACAAGGCCCACAAGAAGATAAGGAATTTAAAAAAGAACATGGAGAAATAATGACAGAAGAGACAGTGATACAAAGTGAAGACAAAGAGAAAGAAAATACAGACCAAGAAGAAGAGGGACCAATAAAAGAACAAAGACAGAAAAGAACCACTAGGAAACCAAACCCTAAATATAATTAAGCAAGATGGAGAAAGGAAATGGGATCCTCTCAATGAATATAAATGGACTAAACTCTTTTTCTAAAAGAAGAATTTTTTTTACACAATTACAAAAATTGGACACAGAAATAATTTGCCTGCAAAAAACACACATAAAGAAACAACACTATAAACTCTTAGAATGCCCCAAAATTAGGAAACTATATTAAGGAACAAGACAAGGATGCCCGCTATCGCCTTTACTATTTATATTGACTTTGGAAGTCTTAAACAGGAATATTAGATAAAATCCAGAAATTAAAGGAATGGAGATAAGAGAGGAAAGATATAAATTACAAGCGTTTGTAGATGATTTGGAATTCATTGTAGAAGAACCGTTAGAGACAATTCCTAAACTATTAAAAAAGATGGAGGAGTTTGGAGAGGTAGCAGGGCTGAAAATAAACAGAGAAAAAACTAAAGTTATAGTCAAAAACCTTACACAAAAGCAAAAACAAAAATTGGCAGAAAAATACTTGGGAACATATTTAACAGCAAGATGTGCAATGATAAAAGAAGACAATTATATAAAACTATTTAAGAAAATAAAAGTAGATTTGGAAAAATGGAAAAATCTCCATCTATCAATGTTCGGAAGGACTGCTATTGTAAAAATGAATATCCTACCAAAATTGTTTTTCCTGTTCCAAACAGTTCCTATAAAAATTGAAACGAAACTCTTTGATGATTTGAATAAACTGATCTTGAAATTTATCTGGCAAGGAAAAAAAGCAAGAATTAAATTGAAAACATTACAAGAATCTAAAGAAAATGGAGGGTTTGGGTTACCAGACTGGTACCTATACTACCAAGCATGTGTGATAACATGGCTAAAAGAATGGATAACTCTCAGGCCAGGGGTGGGTTCCGGATTCTTCTACTGCCGGTTCGCTCAGGGACGCGCCGTGTGGGCAGGCGCCACGCAGGCGGTTTGCGCGTGCGTGCACTTCGTGTGCATGCACAGTACTAAAAAAGGCTTCTGCGCATGCACAGAAGCAAAAAACAAGATGGCGGTGCCTATGGCGCCGCCGAGAGAACCGGCTCAGCGGCGTGGCAGGCCTGGGTCGCTGCCGGTTCCAGCGACCCAGGCTGCCAAGTTACTAACGGCTCTATAGAACCGGTCCGAACTGGTAGGAACCCACCTCTGCCTCAGGCACAAGAGACTGCTATATTTAGAAGGATATGATTTACAACTGGGATGGCACGCCTTCTTATGGTATGAGAAGAATAAAATTCACAGATACTTTCAAAAATCACTACATAAGAAACTCACTATTATCTGTATGGGGAAAAATAAAACCTAAGATATATTTTAAAATCCCAGAATGGCTCTCAACGATGAAAGCCTTTACATACCCAAATCTGGTGAAGTTTGAAAAAACTGTGACATATAAAGACATCTTGGACATTGAAGGGAAATTAAAATCTAAGCAAGAGTTTGAAGACCGTGTTTATATTATATTATACCATGTTTCCCCAAAAATAAGACAGGGTCTTATTTTCTTTTGACCCCTGAAATATGGCCTTGGCCTTATTATTGGGGGGGGCTTATTATTTTGGGGGTGCAGTAGCCGGAGAGCGTGGGACTGGATGTCCTGTTGCAGCCGCCTCCCCTCCCTGTTCTTCGTGCCGGCTGAGTGGCTGGCCTGCCGCCGCCGCCTCGTGGAGCAGGACTCTGCAAGGCTTGTTGTGCCGTTGCATGCACGAACTGCAGGACTGCCACGAGCTTCATCATACCGGCACAGCTGGCGTCCTGCCGCTCGCGGCTGTGCTGGTATGTTGAACCTTGCGGTAGTGCTGCCATTCGTGCATGCAATGGCACAACAAGCCTTGCAGAGTCCTGCTCCACAAGGCAGCGGCGGTGGCGCAATGAGTCTCACAGAGACTCATTTCTGACAGGTGGGACGTGTTGGGCTGCAAGACACACGTCCTACCTGAGACTTGTAGCTCCGTCGCATTCCTCACCGTTGTGTCCAGGGAAGCACGTTGTAAAAGAAAACTTCTCGCTAGTTCAATCAAACTTCTCGAACTCGCGAGAAGTTTTTTTTTACAATGTGCTTCCCTGGACACAACGGCGAGGAACGCGACAGAGCTGCAAGTGTCAGGTAGGACACGCATCTTACGGTGGGGCACAATTTGGGGGTGGCAGGTGGGGTGGGGTGGGGCAGGCCACGAGACACGCGTCTTGCGGCCCAACACGTCCCACTCCAACCCAATGGCAACAGCAGCCTGGCTGCTTCCCTTCCCCGCCGGCTCTTTATCAAGAGGGGTGGCAGGTGGGATGGGGGAGAAGCGAGACGCACATCCTACCGTACCTGAGACTTGCAGCTCCGTTGCGTTCCTTGCCGTTGTGTCCAGGGAAGCACTTTTTTTACAACGTGCTTCCCTGGACAGAACGGCAAGGAACGCAATGGAGCTGCAAGTCTCAGGTACGGTAGGACACATGTCTCGCTTCTCCCCTGCCCCCCCAATTGCATCTCTAAAGGGGGCTGGTGGCTAAGCGATGGGCAGGAAGTCCTGCCATGCCTGGCGAGGGGGGGGGAGAGAAGAGACGGCAAGGGGAGCCACATCTCGCTCCACGAACCACCTGCCATCCCCCTCTATACTGGTAAAAGATGCCAGAAATGAGTCTTTGTGAGACTCAAGACAAATGAGAGAATGGGGAGAAAGGAAGGGAAAGAAAGAAAGGAGGGAGGACGGAAGGAAAGAAGAAAAGAAGAAAAGGAAAGAAGGAAAGAAGGAAAGAAGGAAAGAAAGAAAACAGAGGGAGGGTGGGAAAGAAAGAAAGAAAGAAAGGGAGAGGAAAAGAGAGAAACAGAAAACAGGGAGAATGGGGAGAGAGAAAGGAAAGAAAGAAAGAAAGAAAGAAAGAGAGAGAAACAGAAAACAGGGAGGCAGGGAGGGAAAGAGAGATCCATTTGCCACACACAGGAAAACCAAAATCAAGAAAGAAAGAAAGAAAGAAAGGGAGAGGAAAAAGGAGAAAAAGAAAACAGGGAGAATAGGGAGAGAGAAAGGAAAGAAAGAAAGAAAGAAAGAAAGAAAGAAAGAAAGAAAGAAAGAAAGAAAGAAAGAAA
>QLTV01001335.1:363814-400968 GCA_003457575.1 Thermophis baileyi | reverse complement strand
CCCTTGCCTATCAATAGGGGTGGGACTTTGGTCCCATCCAGCCGGATGGCCAAAATGCACGTCACACGAGTGCTTTCGTATCCTGTGGAGGATATGTAAATGGACGTGGCACCCCTCTGGTCAATGGTGGTTTGAGCCCCTTGGCCCATAAAGACTGCTGTTTCGTCCATTGCGATAATGTTCGATAGCTGGTACTTGCCAAAGTCAATCCCATCAACGAATGCCTTGCAAGCAACTGCCCGTTTTACAAGTTCACCATCCTCCAGCTTGAAAAGCGAGGTGGATCTCCTCAGAGACAGTTCATGACGCTGTAGGAAGTTATCTAGCCAATGTTTAGAGGCTTTGAATTGTTCCTCTGGAATTTGTAATTGTGGTGCCATTTCAAGGGCAAATGCTTGAATATCAGCCCTGCGTACAACCATAGCCTTTGCTCTCCTGTCAGCGATCCATTCAGAGTTGCTGTCTTCAAGTTCAGGAAATAATGGTTGCCGACCTGATCCACACTTGCGCTTCTTGCCATTTCCCTTCTGCACCTGTTGACTGAAGACCTCGTACTCTACTCTCCATTTTCTGACCATACGGACATCCAACATCTTCTCTTAGCAGAAAGCTGCCAGATTCTTGCCCTGGGAATCCTCCACGATTCCTTTCTTGAATTCCATGGAGTAGCTCTTTCTTTTTGAACTCATCTTGTCTGGGGGTCAAAATAAAAGTCATTTTAGATCATTAAATCCATTAATCCAAAACCCTGGGGGTGTGGTGGTTGGGATTTGGCATTGTGGTTTCCCTGTGTGTGTGTTTAGGGAGAACTGCCAGATTCTTGCCCTGGGAATCCTCCACGATTCCTTGCTTGAATTCCACAGAGTAGCTCTTTCTTTTTGAACTCATCTTGTCTGGGGGTCAAAATAAAAGTCATTTTAGATCATTAAATCCATTAATCCAAAACCCTGGGGGTGTGGTGGTTGGGATTTGGCATTGTGGTTTCCCTGTGTGTGTGTTTAGGGTTTGCGATTGTGGTTTCCCTGTGTGTGGGTTTAGGGTTTGCGATTGTGGTTTCCCTGTGTGTGGGTTCAGGGTTTGCGATTGTGGTTTTCCTCTGTGTGGCAAATGGGTCTCTCTTTCCCTCCCTCTGTTTTGTTTCTCTCTTTTCCTCTCCTTTCTTTCTTTTCCTCCCTCCCTCCCTCTGTTTTCTGTTTCTCTCTTTTCCTCCCTTTCTCTCTTTCCCTCCCTTCCTCTGTTTTCTGTTTCTCTCTTTTCCTCTCCCTTTCTCTTTCCCTCCCTCCCTCCCTGTTTTCTGTTTCTCTCTTTTCCTCTCCCTTTCTTTCTTTCATTCCCTCCCTCCGTTTTCTGTTTCTCTCTTTTCCTCTCCCTTTCTTTTCTTTCCCTCCCTCCGTTTTCTGTTTCTCTCTCTTTTCCTCTTCCTTTCTTCCTTTCCCTCCCTCCCTCCCTCAATTGCAAATACAATCTAGATATGATAAAGATATGAAAAAGTATGGCGTCTATAAAGGACAAACACCCTTTGATCAGATATTGTTGAACTCTGATGAAAAACTAATTAAGAAGATCTATAATTTCTTACTAAACTGGAAAATGGAGGACGAACAAGTAAAAGACACAATGGTACAGTGGGGAAAAAAACTTTGGCTATAACATAGAATTAGAGAAATGGCAAAACCTATGGGAAAGGAACTATACATTAACAATGGAAACTTCTTATAAAGAAAGTGTATATAAAATGTTTTATAGATGGCATTTACCACCTGCTACCAGTAGGTTAGCTAAAATGTTTAAAAATATGTCCAGCAAATGTTGGAAATGTAACCAAAAAACCAGGGACATTTTATCATATGTGGTGGACTTGTATAAAAGCAAAAAAAATTTGGGCAAAAATACATAGGTGGATAGAAAATATGATAGGGAAACATACAGATTTTAAACCTGAACTGTTTTTATTAGGCATAATACCAGAAAAAATTGATAAGCAAAGTATATATTTAATATTGCATGTTTTAACAGCAGCAAAGATTATATTCGCACAATATTGGAAAAATGAAGAAACACCGCGAGACAAAGAGATAATTAGGAAGATACTAGATTGTGCAGAAATTGATAGACTTACATTGAAAATTAAACAGAAAGAAGACAGAATATTATCAAACATGGAACTTATTTTACCAGTGGTTGGAAAAAAGGGGTGAAGATTAAAAATGTAATCTGTATTGTTAAGCAAATTAAATATCCAGACAACACAATGTTTATTAAGCATTAATAAATGTAAACAATAGAAAATAATAAAATTTATTTAAAAAAATACATATTTCCATAGCAAGGAAGATAAAGCAGGAATGGTTAAACTGATTATTTTATTCAAAGAGGAAATATATTCTCATTTGGATATCACTTCTGGATTTTGTGCTTGTGATGAAAAAAAATTGCAACTTTGACTTTGGTTTTGTTGATCAGAAATATTTCTCATTATAGAATATTAATGTGTAAAAGCAAAAAGTTGAGGTTGGAGTGTTTTTATCTTGTACTGTGCTAAGAAGAGTCGGAGGTCAATGCCTTTTTTTCTTTTTTCTTTTTCCCCCTTGTATCTCCCACCCCCTTTACCCCACTCCTTTTTCTTCCCTTAATTTCCTATTTTTATTTTTTTCTTATTTTATATAATAGAACAAATAAAAAATTGTAAAAAAAAGAATCATGGCACATAATTCTTTATTGGGATAAAACATTTTTCCTTTTTTAACAAAAAATATCAGTATCTGATATAATGGGAAGTTTTGTTCATTGTTGTAACTTATGTTAGAAAATAATTTTTAAAAACACTATATATCTATCTATATAGTCCAACTTACCTGTAAGGAACTAGATGTCATTTCTCTCTTTCAGTAATGTGAAATTGGAAGAAACCTATTCCAGTAGGGAGGTGGACAAAGCTTTTCAGAAGGCCAGCCAGGAGCTGTTCAAGCAGAAAACTCAGCCCTCGCTTTTCCTTTCTGCCCGCAATGGCAACATGTATACTCCATCAGTCTATGGCTGCCTGGCATCTCTCTTGGCCCAGTAAGTTATAGGCCTGATCTCACACTCAAGGAGTTAATGAGAACATACAATTCCCTTCTATTCTTTAATATACTGCATTAAGAGTAGTATATTAAAGTTTTATAAACATTATGTAACAATTAAATGGCTTTCTTGCTTATTAAAATCTGTAGAAATGAATTCTTCTAAATAAGTGTTAGGGCTAATGCATCCAGATATATTGGTGGTCCCTAATATTGTTACAATATGAAGTAATTTTTATCCGAACAATACATTTTATATTTTTATATATTTATATCCAACATTTATTTTTTCCTTTTTAACAAAAATCACAGCAATGTCAGATATTTAGATTTAGCCGTTTATTGCTCTCTCTTTAGAAGTGGGTAGCTTAATTTTTTGCTTGAAATTGAGTTATAGTAGTCATTTATCCTTTCGATATTGACATTCTATATGTATTTTATGCATTATTTTGTTCTTTCTAAAGAAACAAATACATTTAAGTGTAATTAGAAGGTCAATAACCCCATCATGGCCTCAAGATTTCCAGACATTTTTGCATCCCATCCATGTCAGCATGAATTAGCACAATTTATAATTTTCATCTTCAGAAAGCAATAGTTTTATAGGGACACAATATGCAGATTAAACAAGCTACCAGAGAAAAAAAATATGGGATTTTATTTACTTTACATTTTTGCAGGTATTCTGCCAAGCAGCTGGCTGGATCCAGAATTGGGGTTTTCTCCTATGGCTCAGGATTGGCTGCCAGCATGTTTTCCCTGAAAGTATCCCAGAACTCTGCTCCAGGTAAGTCTTTTAGGGAGGATTAGGAAATCTTTTTCATTTCTTCCCACACATTTGACCTACTGGAATGGGCTTCTGAACTAAGCCATTTAAAGATTGTGTTTCAAGATAATATTTTATGTACATATTGTCTTATTTTCTTTGTTCTCATGACAAAGGAATAAAAACTATATAGGTTCATCTTTGGATTTAGGGTTACTTGCTAAACTGAGAGAATTAACCCAACACGCATAGGTGTTGTTTCCCAACAGCAAAATTGCATTGGTGGATTACATGATTCATTATGACTAACCTCTTTTTCTGATGCTTTTCTTTTCAAAATCTCATTTTTCCTGATAAGTTCTGGAAGTACAATTTGTTACCAAATTGCGGGCCACTTTCGAAGGGATCATAGAAGTCATCTAATCACTGAAGACAATACATACAGTATTATTTAAATAAGCAGGGGAAAAGCTGCAGAGTTTTTAATGCTTTGTAAAGGAGCTAACAGGTTATAAAATTGAGTAGACTGGTTCTTTAATAAAATGTGATTGTGAAATTGATTATGTGAAAAAATGCATGGTAGGAGGGAAAGGGTGTCCTCAATTTCTGTTTCTCGAAAAAGACTTGTTTTGTTTTTTAAAAGACTGCATCAAATGAGCAGGAAAAGAAAAACAATGGTTTGAAATTATAACACTCACAGACAGAAAACGAAACTAAACTAATCCAGCAGCAATTGGGAATCTACAGTTGCAATGCAATAGGTATCCAAACACATAGACTTTTTAGCCCCTCTTCTCCCTTGGTCATGGGAATGTGCCTCATGTTCATATTCTAAAATGAACATGTGTTGCATCGATGCAGTTTGTCTATCATGTAAATAGATAAACCTGAACCATCATACCTTAGAGCAGTGTTGGCGAACCTTTTCAGCACCGAGTGCCAAAATGGGAGCGCGTGTGCCGGAAACCGGAAGAGCAGCCACCCAGTGCGCATGTGCGCACTGGGAAGATGATCTTCCAGTTTCCAGCATGCTCATATGCACCGGCTACTTGGTCTTCTGGTTTCTGGTGTGCATGTGCGCATGAAGACCAGCTGGCTGGTGCGCATGCGCGTGCCGGAAACCGGCAGATCTTCCCGGTGCATGCATGCACACCAGGCGGCTGCTCTTTCAGTTTCCGGCACTCCCACATGGGTGAAGACCTGCTGGCCGGTGTGGGGAAGAGCAACAGGCAACGGCTCGCGTGCCCGGAGACATGGCTTTGCGTGCCACTTCCGGCATGGCGAACCTATGGTTCGTCATCACGGCTTTAGAGGTCCTCAAACATTGATCTGCCCTAAAGTCTCTCATTAATGAAATATAGTATGGCAGGAGTGAATTTGCAGTCTTTGCATGACCAAGGACTGTACTTTACTGAAAAAGGGCCGAAGGCACAAAATGGGCGGGAGCACACATATCAGCAGGGCTGAGAATAGAGGAAAATTTGCATTTGTCTAAGGCAAATGGGATAAGCCTAGGAAATCCAACACAGTGGTATTTTGCACGCTTTCTTTATTTGTAGGGCAATCTAGACCTGAACTGAATGTTTGTTACCAGTATTGGATAAGAGTTTGGAAGCAGGTTCATGGCACAGAGGAGAAACAGCCAGGCATATGGATGTTAAACAAGTGGTCATACATATTGCACTTAGCAGAATAAGAATTGACGCTTGCTTCAAGCAATGATAAATGAGGGGGGGAGGACAGGAGAGAACAATGATTTCCCAAGTGTTGTTGAGCTGCAATCAGCCCTACCAGATCTGGCCAAAAAAAAAATCAACTCCATAGGATAACTAAAACTACTTTTATTCTGATTGGCTACACTAATGGAATCATGTAAGTCTGATATTGTACCTCCTCCCCTTTCTTATACTTTAGTGAATTAGGGAGTTGTCTGTCTGAGCTGCTTACAAATAATATTGGTTTGTTGTAGACTTAAAATATTTTTCACCTTCCTGCACCTTAATACTAAAATGCATCTTGCATATCTCCATCACGATCATCTTTCTTACTTGCTACAGTTACAATTCCCAACAATTCCCATATGCATCCTTGAACTAGAAACTGAATTCATCAGTAGGAGCATGCAAATGATTTCATGAAGATGGAAATGATGAGCATGCATCAGCAATTCCTATAGCCCACCCCTTCACAATTTAGTAAAAGTAAGGAAGATTTGCCTGCCACAGCTTAAACACCTCTCTTCCATGCTTGGCCTCAAGGAAAGCATCTTAGAGCTAGCCTAAAATTAGATGAAAACAAAAATATGGGGGCCTCAAGCAAGCAAGAGGGTACTGCCTTCCTCTAAGTAATGGATCCAGCAATCTATTCTATTTGCAAGTATTAAGGCAGCCACCAATTTCACTGTATTTGTATCTATTTTTTAGTCCCAAAAGCAGTGGTCGGCTGCTGCCAGTTCGGATGGGTTCACCCGAACCGGTAGTTCCGAGCACTGGTTGGCCCTGCCCACCCACCCCGACGCTATCCAGAACCTAGATATCTCACTTTCTGGCTCGCTTGCCCCGTCCTGCAGCCAAGCTGATTTGCGCGCCTCTCCCGTTCTACTAACCGTGGCTGACCTAGCAGGTGTGCAGGAAGCCACCCCCATCGAAAAAGTCGTTTTAGGTGTTGCGCATAAGTGAGGAAGGTGCACTCACGTAGTGTGTGCGCGCGAAGCGGGCATGCACGCGCTCTCACATTTTCGGCGAACCGGTTGTTAAAGTATGTGCAGGGCCACCTCTGGCCAAGAGTGACCTTTTAGGTAATTTTACAGTTCTTAAACATATTACCTCACATTAACACAAACTTGTCAATTCATACTCTGTGCAAAAGGGTTACATCAGCATTTCTCAACCTTAGCAATTTTAAGATGAGTGAACTTCAACTCCAGCTGAGGAATTCTGGGAGCCGAAATTCAACCATCTTAAAGTTGACGAAGTTGAAAAACACTGAGTTAGAGGGTGTAACACTGTCCTATCAGAGCATGAAGCTGTTGTGTCTCAAGATAGCACCAGCTTTCTCACTGAAAGGTATCTGACTTTTTATTTCAGGCTCTCCTCTGGAGAAACTGGTATCCAGTCTTTCAGATTTAGAGATTCGCTTAGGCTCCCGGAAATGTGTTTCTCCTGAAAAGTTCAATGAGATCCTGAAAGTCAGGGAGGATACTCATAATTCAGGTGAGCTCAAGAAAATATACTCTTAGTTTTGCCTTGTGTACACCAATGTCATCTGTCCACTCTCAAAATATTCATGAAAAAAGTGGCAATCTGTGGAGACTGCCCCCTCCCCCAATGGTTGATTTTCAAAATTTGGGGCCATTTTTGAAATTGAGGAGAGTGAAGGGGCAAAATGGTACCTTAATACTTGAAGATACTTAAGGAATTCATTCAATCATTATTATTCTTGTAATAGCATCACAAAAATGGTTCTTCCCCTCCCTACTTTCAGAAGGTGTGGCTGAAATGTTAAATAAACTATTGACCCTTTGTGGTAAACCAGTCCTGAAAGAAACTGGAACTCAGCAGAACCTTGAAAGCCTGAGGGAGATTCTTTCTGCCCTTCATATACTAAAGGAAATCAGGGTGGGGGAATCTTGGAGATTTTTTTTATTACATCCTCATGTCTATTCAAGCTGATGCTGACATAATAGTTACTGAAATTCTTTTTCGAGGACATCTCTGCTCTACAAGAACCCTACACTGCATAATTTTGGGATTGCCCTGATCTTGTTGATTTCCCATGTCATAACATCCTATGCCCATGCCATGCCATGAGGTGCAAACATTTCTACTCTTCCTTGTTTCTTAGCCACTGGCCCCTACTATTGCTAAGTAGGCCCAGAATAAAGACTACACATCCTTGAGCTGAATACATAGGAATCTCTTCTGGACGTTTGAAGGGAAATCGTAATTTTGATAATGTTCTCCTGTCTCTTCAATGCATTGTAAATGCACATAGGAAGACAAGTGAGCATTGCTTTGAGAAAAAGTATAGGTATCAATGCTAAGTCTTCATATTGATTCTGATTCGTATTGGCTCATGTTGCTCTATCTTCCCATAGTTGATCACATTCCCCATGGATCCGAGGATGACCTGTTCCCAGGAACCTGGTACTTGGAGCAAGTGGATGAGAAAAACCGCAGGAAATATGCACGAAAACTAGTTTAGGAGTATAGAGTTGTCATTAATGAGTTTTTTTCTGGTAAGTCAGAACCCTAGGTCTAAGAACTCTTCATAGAAAGGAGATGTGCAGATGGAAGGCTCAGTTGCCATTTATTAGGCAAAAAGGAAAAATGAAAATACTTATGGAAATGAGAATTTTGTTATAGTTTGGTAACTGCCTGTCTACCTATCCTGCTGTGCAGAAACATTTAAAATAAAGCACATAATTATTAGACTTTTGTAGCTGGAAGAGGAATATGCCAATACTGTTCTTTCAAGCTGTTATGTGTGTGTGTGTTGTTCAGTTGGGCAGCAAAATAGGTTGATAAACAAAGGTTGAATGGTTCGTTATTCATAGATGCAATAAAGAATAATATCAAATCAGAAAATAAAATTCCCACATGACCTGTATTTAAATCCCTTCTATCCTGCCTGATATCAAAACAAAAGGTGAAGAAAAATCTTGCAAATACAGGTAGTCCTCAACTTATGACCACAATTGAGCCCAAAATTTCTGTGGCTAAGCAGGACATTTATTAAGTGAGTTTCCCCCCATTTTACAACCTTTCTTGGCACAGTTAAGTGAATCACTGCAGTTGTTAAGTTAGTAGTTAAGTGAATCTGGCTTCCCCATTGACTTGGTTGTCAGGTCGCAAAAGGTGATCACATGACCTTGGGACACTGCAATTGTCATAAATGCATGCCAATTGCCAAGCATTTGAATTTTGATAACATGACCATGGGAATGCTGCAATGATCATGTGAAAAATGGTCATAAGTTACTATTTTCAGGGTGGTTATAACTTTGAACAGTCACTAAATGAACGGTTGTAAGTTGAGGACTAGCTGTAGTTGAGTATCTTTGAAAGTGTTTCTACAAATAGCTTGGTTATACACAAAAATTGCCATTATAGGGGAGGAGGGAATTAAATATTGAGAAAAATAGATTGCATCAGCTATCCCAAGAACTTAAGAATGACTCCCCAATGCAGGGGTGTCAAACTCTAATTGAGGGCCGCATCAGGGTTGTGTTTGACCTTGGGGAGATAGGGGGGATGGCCAGCTTCACATCACTCGTGTCAGGGGCACCTGAGGTTGGGAGGGATCCATTGTCTCCAGCGGAAGGCAAGACTAGGGAGAGGGCCAAACCCTTGTCCTCCAGAGCCGCCTTGCCGTCCCTCTTAGGCCACACGGAGGACCCCCGGACGGCAGCACAGGCTGTCCAGAGCCCTAGGCAGCAGAGGGCAAGCATCCAGCCCGGTCCTCGAGCTCCCAGGGCACCAGGACCCCACATCCCAGCCCAACCCCGCTTCCCCAAGGGTATGCCCGGCTGTGCTTACCTCCTCAAGGCTGCTGCTGCTGTTCTCGCTCTCCTTGGCCAGATTGCTCATGGTGTGTGTGGGAGGACAAAGTGTGTGGGTCAGAGAGAGGCCCATTCTCTCCATGCAAGGCGACCCGGCTTTGTAACCAAAGCATCCTCAGTGATAGAATGGGAGACCGTCAGGAGGAAGAGACAAGGGAATGGCGAAAGGCAGCAGGGTTGCGGGTGGCAAAGTGCTAAGGCAGGACTTCCCTCAGACCCTCCCTCCCTCTCATTATAATCTCCCTTCCTTCCTTTTTTTCTTTCCCTCTTCCTTCTTCCTTCCCCTTTCCTTCTTTTTCCTTCCTTGCTCTCTTTGCGTGCCCCCCCCGAGCTCCATTTTCGGCTGCAACGGTCTCCTGCAGCCCTCTGCCAGGGAAAACAGAGCTCGGGGGGCTGCGCACAGCCCCCCTGAGCTCTGTTTTGACTGGCAGAGGATTGGAGGTCGTCACGGTCCCCGAGCTCCATTTTTGCTGGCAGAGGGCTGCAGGAGGGCGTCATGGCCGAAAACGTTTTCACCGGCAGTGGCATCGCAGGGCCGGACCTTCACTGTTTCCAGGGCGGCCCCGCAGGCTAGATCTAAGCACCCCATGGGCCAAATCCGGGCTGCGGGCCTTGAGTTTGACACCCCTGCCCTAACATATCTGCAGTCATCTTTGCTTCTCAGCCTACCCTCCAGCTCATTCATACCAATAGAAAATATATTGTACACATGTCGGTTTAAAGAAAATGTATAATAAATAGGCTTGAAATGGAGAATGATTTGTATGAATATGGAATCAAAGTAGGTTGGTGATTGCAAAGGAAAATATGACAGAAATAAAGCACACATGGGAATTAATGAAATCCTTAGCAAATGATTCACCATGGAATAAGATAAGGATTTATAAAGGAATGCAATCAATACATTAGATGTATTGGTTGCAGGAAGACAAAGACTAAGTCTTAGCTAAGACTCCAAATAAACTATAGCAAAGTTGAATAGATTGTATGATGCAGCATGAAGTACAGATCTGAAAATTAAGGTATCCACAAGAGTATTCATGTTTAATAGAGAAAAAGGAGTGGATGACTCCAGATTGCATTTCCTGTCAGCATAACTCTAACTCACATTTGTGACATGTTGTAACATACAGTAGTTCATTTGTCCCAAGCATCTACCACATCTTTTCTTTACATTCTCTTTTCATTTATTCTATTGGGAAATTAATATTTTAATACTTTATCCTAGATAATTTATACTTTACTTTCTTACTGCCATTCTAATGTCACTTTATTTTTCTTGCTGTTTGCCTTTATTACTTTTATAGATTACTTCGATGATTTTTTTCTAAAGAAGCATTCTTGACACCACCAAATATTGTTTATCCCATATTTAGAACTTCTTATCACTTTTGTATTCTTTGCTAATTTTCTCACACTTCAATCATAAACAATCTGTCATGTAGATGCATAAATAACTTTTTTGTGTCACATATTAAGAACAAACTGCCCTTTCTATATTATATGCAGATACTCATCAGTCACAATTCTGATTCACTAATCTCTGAATGGCCCACTTGCTTTTTCTTTGCTCACATCCATTATCCAGCAGAATAGGTTCAATCTGGGGCAGATTTCAACTCTTATATTTTGTGATTGTTGAGTTGCCATCATTGCCTGCCACTTATCTTAATACCGTATCTGCCTCAATTGTATACTTTGCTGAGTTTTGGGATGTGGAAGAACAATAGTACATATATAATGATATTATGAAGCATCTGTCATGTCATATATTTCCATCAGATTGTGGGTCACAAGTAGGTAATAATGCATTGGCTTGGTCATACTATAGCAGATGCGTTGTTTTGGCATCCCCACAATTTGTTGTGGATACTTCTGAGTTTATGAGTGATTTAAAGGGAGTATTTTTATTTTGTTAAGAATGAAAGTAGAGGAAACACAATATACTTTTGTATGCTGAAATGATTACTTTATCTGCAACCTGGGTTTAATTCAGCACCCAGACTTTCCAATCTATCAATTTGATACCAAGCTCCCTGCCTCAGCTTTACAGTTTTATTCTTTTAATTTTTTGAAATACTGGAAAATTAGCATGCTGCAAAGGAAAGCATCAGTCTCAAACTATCGTATTTATTTCTGGGTAGCTCTCACAAAATTTTATTTTTACACTGTGTTGATCAGCCCAGAGTTGCTCTTACTTGAGGCACAAATGACCAGGTTCAAATTATCCTACTCTGGACACATTATGTGAAGAAGGCAGCTTTGGAGAAGGCTCTAATGCTGGGAAAAATAGAAGGAAAGAGAAGAATAGGAAGAACAGAAATGAGGTGGATGGATTCAGTTACAGTGGCAATGAATGCATCACTGGGAGACCTGAAAGAATAGGTTAGGAATAGATCGTCATGGAGCACATGTATCTATGTGGCTAGGAGTCAAAAATGACTTGATGGACATAAATCAAATCAATGTGCTAAATGCCATTGTTACCTTAAAGATTGGCTATATTAAAACTTTCAGAATTACATGTTTATTAGCTTTTCAAAAGGATCAACCAGCTCTAAAAGGCATTATTATAAGAAATGTAATTATTTTTTTTAAAATGCAATTAAAAAAAAATAACCAATGAAGAATAGTGTATTTTAAGCAACTAATCCCTGATTTAAAGAGGTGGATGTTGGGGAGTTGACATTATAACCAGATACTTGAGGCAGGACTGTGGGGGAATTTAAGGGATTAGGGAAGCGGCATGTTATGTAGTAGGGCTGGGATGGGAAATTCTGAATCTCCAATTAAGCTTAAAATTGCTGTTTAAGGGAGCTGATGTTAGGTGCAAGAATTCAGGAACCAGGATAGAATTCAAAAGTATTAGTTTATTTCATGCTACCTATACACAAGAATCTGATCTACTAACAGTCGAGGCAAATTGGCACCAGATAAGAGTCAATGGACTTCAAGGGGGACTGGACTTAGGTCATAGGGGCATAGAGACTGCAAACTGATTGATGCATCTGACACTACCCTCAGGCTCAGCCTGGTCATCTCCTACATCGGAATTAGATAGACAATGGTTAAATTATAGAAAATATTGTTTGACAGCACTCAATATACCAATGCATTTTACCTTCCTAAAAATATTTAGGTCCCTGGCTGTAAAAACATTCAGAGGACTGAACATTTCTATGTACTAATAAATAAATTAGTGAAAAAGAGAGGGAGAGAGTTTTTTCAAGAAAAGGAAAATTAAAGTTCCACATAAGAGCTCCAAGTCTGCAGAGGATGCTGGTTTCCTGAAAAATTTGTTTCAGATATTGAAGGTGGTCACTCACCTAAGACACAGATTCTCTGAAGAACTGAGATACAATTTTTCCCCCGAGTGTGAAATGTGCTGAGTGCGCTTTGTAAAGTTCTGTCCTTCAAACTAACATCTGAAAAATGCACTGTAGAAATAATA
This sequence comes from Thermophis baileyi, assembly GCA_003457575.1. Classification (NCBI taxonomy): domain Eukaryota; kingdom Metazoa; phylum Chordata; class Lepidosauria; order Squamata; family Dipsadidae; genus Thermophis; species Thermophis baileyi. The sequence goes on along the minus strand of QLTV01001335.1, from coordinate 388,129 downwards.
CTAAAATAAATGTTATTTGCAAACAAAAGTAAGAAATGTATGATTACTGAATAATAAAGCTACACATTCTGTTTTCTTCAGAACTAAGAGCCATGAATGATTTATATCAGTAGTCAAGAAGACCATTTCATTTCTCAAACTGAAATACGTTTTTATCTTAAAGCTCTCAAGGACAACAACTATATTATAATAAAGCAATGATGCACAAAATCATTTTTGCATTATTTTTAATTAGATATATAAGATTCACATTACAGAAACTGGTGGGCCCTGTCAGGTTCTTCACCAGAATTTAAAGTATCACCTGGAACACTTCTGTCAGATGTGTCTTCAGTTCCTGCAGGTTTTGTAGAGCAGAAGATAGACTCAGGACATTCCACTCCTGTCCACTATCAGTACTGGAATGGTGGTAGCACAGCAGCTCTATTTTGGTCTTCCCTAGCAGATCTGAAATCAGAACAATGCCCATTCCAGAAATCTGACTATGCATTTGCAGACCAGTAATCTTCTAAGCCTACACTGCTAACTTTTGGTGCCAAAATGTAGTGATATTTTTAAAAAAATAAAATGGGTGCACAAAATAGATCTCTATTTTAATTTTAAAATACTTCATATACCCCCTTAATAAAGGAAAGAGACCAAAAATTATGCCTCTCCCCTCACTGTTGTCACACTATTTTGTCTCTCTCCCTCATACACTGTGATTTAAAAAACAAACTACTTCATGATGACTGCCTGTCAGATAGCACATATTGTGAGTTCATTACAAATGTAATTTGTAATAAACTCATGTCTGGAACTTCCAGAATAATTTTTCAATCTTCTCTCCATTAATCATGCCATTTATTTCCATATAGCACAGAACTGCTTTCCATACAGGTAATCCTTGCTTAGCAATTCTAACCGGGGCAGGAATTTCTGTCACAAAGCAATCATTACATGAAACATGTGATCATACCACTTCTGGTAGACCCAGCTGCAGTTGTTAGAGCCAATAGTTTCCTCAGCTTAGCACACGTCATCAACAGTATGAGGGGGAAGATGCAGGAAGATGGCAAAAAACAGCTGGTGGTGATGAAGGATGGCAAAAATAGGTGATGGCAGTGAAGTGCAGGATGACCAAAAGGACAGATATGGGGGGGAGTTGAAGCACACACTGCAAAAGTAAATGTGGTTGGGCTGCTTGGTGCCTGAAATTTGATCACATGACTACAGGGCTCCAGTAACCATAATTTTGAGGACCAGTCATAACTACCATTTGTTCAGTGCTGCTCTAACTTCAAACGATGAATGAATAGTCATTAAGTAAGGACTACCCATATTTCCCTCCACCCCAAATCCCTTAAGCAGATGGTTATAGCTATTATATACCAATACAGATCATATTATTCATTAGATCATGGTTTAAAGCATCTTTACACAACTATTAATTTTTCACCTGTTCTTTATCATGCCTTGGAGCACTTATCATAAATGTTCTTCTAAAATCCAATGTTATTCATAGATACACCAAACGTAGTTATAGTCATGATTCATCCTTGTTTATGGTTTTACTCTTTGGGACACAAATTGGAGGGAACTTGGTTCTAAACAAAATTCTTACTAAAAATCAGTGAAAGGAATGAGAAATGCTTCACCTTACCAATAATTGTTGGTAACACACTGACACTGGAGGTCTTGGATTTGTAGAACAGCAGAGGACCACTGAGGGGAACCAGCTGCTTGAAGGTTGCTCCATTGAGTTCTAGCAGGCATGGAATGGTGCCTTGCACAGAGCCAACAAGCACATGAGGGGTATTGGTTGCAGTTAGTTGCAGTTGTCCATTATTGCCCAGTGCTCTCTCAGTGTGAGTAGTGGTGATCTAGGAATCAGAAAGAGGGAAGTTAGTACACTGCTTTCCCTGAAAGAAGAATTTTGTTCCAAATTTCTTCCAGATATTCATAGCTATATTCTGCAGAAAGCTGAGTTCTTGTCTATCATGAAAATAGAAGTGTAGGGTTATTATGTACTGTACAGCCATTGTGCTGGGAAAGATGCATACCTTGAATTTCAACCTGTTTTATAATTATGGAAATATACAGAAAGAAATAGCATTTCTTAAGAGAAATAACTTTACACATCTCCTTAATGATCCTGCAGTTGTCTCAAAGGCCTGTAATAAACTGGCCCTCGGATCTGGGGATAAAGGGAGTTATGTACCTTCAACCCAGCCTCTTGAGCCAGAAGCAGCCCATTCACAAGGTTCACATCCTTCTGTGTAGTTTCTTGAAGGAGCCCCATTGCCACTGCAGGAATCAAGTAGTTGCTAGACTTCTGCAAGGTTGAACCTAGTGAAAATTACAGGCATGATCGAATCATCAGAAGGCACTTAATATTATCTCTCCTCAGAAGATGTATAAACTGAGAAGCCAAGTCCAGGGTTTCAAACAGAAACCATCCCCGTAAGCAGAATTACAGGTTTCCATTTGTCTCTTGTTAGAGACTACAACAGGTAAGTCTTTTCCTGAAAGATGATCCTCTCACCAGCTTCACTTCTTCAGAGGCCCTTTGTCTCTCACCCCAGCCTTTTTTAATAGGGCTTCCCTCCTGTGTCTTTAAGAGCAACCCAACATCCATACATTTAATAGACAGATTGGTTCTGATACGGAAAAGAAAAAAATTATTGATAAGGAAGCTAACTAAAGACTCCCCCCTCCCTCCCCATAAACCTATCGTATTTGCTGAGAATACCACATTATAGAAAATAACAGAGCAAAAGCTAACGGAGCAAGATGCTTTTGAAAGTGAACAAATGTGTAAATAAAGTGACTGAAGTAGAGGCTAGGAAAGATGATGGTGATGATGAAGATAGATGGATGGATGGATAGGATAAATCCGTGATGGCGAACCTATGGCACACATGCCACAGGTGGCACACGGAGCCATATCTGCGGGCATGCGAGCCGTTGCCCTAAGTCACCTCCACTGCGCATGCGCGCGCTGGCCAGCTGATTTTTGGCTGGCCCCGCCCATGCCGCCCCTCCCCTCCCAGGAGTCTCCACGCGGCCCATTTTGGATGCCAGGTAAGTACAGGGCTCGCGTGGAGGCTCTGGGAGGGTGAAAAACGGGCCTCCTGGAAGTCCGGAAACGAGCTGTTTCCGGCCTCCAGAGGGCCAGGGGAGGCTGTTTTTGCCCTCCTGGAGGCTCTAGGGGCTGTTTCTGGCCTCCGGAGGGCCTCCGGGGGAGGCCGTCTTCGCCCTCCCCAGGCTCCAGGAAAGCCTCCGGAGCCTGGGGAGGGTGAAAAACAGGCCTACCAGAAGTCCGGAACTGGGCCATTTCCGGCCTCCGGAGGCTTCAGGGAGGCCCGCTAGGCCCAAAACGGGTCGCGGGGTCGCATGTGCATGAGGGGGGGAAAGCACAGGGGGTTGCACATGCATGCGCAGGGGGTGGGGCAGCACGGGGCGGGTCGCGCACGCATGCACGGGGGAGCAGGGGCATTGCATTATGGGTGTGGGCACACGCGCAGTATAGGTAATGAGAGAGAGAGACAGACAGACAGATGATAGAGTTTGAAAAATCAAGATCCTCGAGTGGAGAATCTTGGATAGAATAGTTCTCAGTTGCAAACACAGATCCTCTACATCTGGTGGAGTATGAGAGCAGAATGTGATTGACTTATTGAGTATATAGAATTGAAAGAGCCACTGCACTCATGGGACTTTAAAGGAAGAGTAAGTTGCCTAGCTTTCTGTAGCTTTGCAGCTCAGAACAAAAGCTGCTATGGCATATTTTTATATTTCAAATAGAAAGGGGTCAAGCTTAAGGATCAGCTTACATGGATTAAACTGGGAAAAATAGATCCACCCCCAGCACAATCATATGTTTACTTGCAAATAAGAATCATTACTCAAATTGGATGACAAAGTCAACATGCACAGAATTAATGTTATTAAATGATCGTTAATTCAGATTGAGAGTGTTGTCTTCCTCTAACCGGTGGCCTTCTGGCTATTATGTAGATGTGTATATCTACATACACATACAAATATATATATATAAATAGATCCCATGCATCCTTTTGTTGCAGAAGAAACTCCCACAATTAGTTTAAGTGAGAATAAGCAATCCGAGGGAAGGACACGATTAATCTAATCTAATCTAATCTAATCTAATCTAATCTAATCTCTAATCTAACCATTTCTGAAACATGTTTTCTTAAAACTTTGAGAAGAAAGCAGAAGCCAAAACAAAGGAGGAAACAAAAGGCATCCCAGAGAGGGTGAAAGTTATTAATTCTCTTTAAAAAGATGAAATCTCACACAAGAGAAATTATGTAGGCTGAAAAATAAAGCTTTTCTGTTTAGTTAAGTAGGAAGATGAGAGAACAAAGGCAAAGGAGTGAAAAGGTTTTGGTAAAAAACCAATATCTGAAGGCCAAGCACTATGCCTGGATCTCTCATCTCACCCTCGGTAATAAGCTGCACTCTTCCATTCACTTGGTGGCTCAGTGCACGTAGCACACTTCCTAAAGCTCTAGCCAGTGCAATCCATGGCTTGGTATGGGATGCATATGCACTGCTGAGAGCCTGTCCATTTACCTGAGAGAGGGAAGAACAGAAATGTGAAACTGCCTATTGGACTAGACTTCCAACCCACAACCCTTTCCCCAGTTATTTTGTTTACAGTGCTTGGTCACTTAATAAATGAACTTATATTTTTTCTTTATTATATATATAATAATTACAGATGGAATACCATTCAAGCTCTAAAGTACAGTGGTACCTCGGTACTTATCGATTGGTTCCGGGAGGTGTGATGAGTACCAAACACATTTTCTCATAAAGAATAATATAGCAAGTCATAAAGTATCCAATACTGTCAAGTTCTAGCTTGTGCATTAAGTAGCAAACAAACGATGATTACCAGGACAATATTTTCACATCAAAATGCATTAAGTACCAAATTTGATGAGTTTCATAGCAGCTGAATACCAACATATCATATTATCTTCTTTGAAAATCTATCCCCTTGGGGTATTTAGTCTGAGGCCTGCTTTCAATTTTAGAGCTGAATATCTTTCCACTGTATCAACCAGTTCTATTTTTATTATCATTTGTTAAAAGTAATACTGGCAGTCACACAATGAAAGTTAGCACTTATAAGCTGGATTGGTCAGTACAAGCACAATACCTTGAAGCTTGGTTGAACTTTAGGTTTAACTTAATACTGTGTGTTTTAGCCTGTATTCAAGTTAGCTATGTTTATCACATCTCAAATGTGTTGTATGATGTTGTGATTTTGCTTACAAATTCAACTCTTTCTGAAAAAATGAAATGTGCTAGAATATGCAGAAACTGAGTTTAAAATTTGTACTGGTCTCTGACCATAATAAATATTTGATGATGATAAGTTTAAAATTAAAATTAGTTACATGAATTTTAAAAATGATATACAAATCATGACTAGCTGAGGATTAAATGTGGGACTCACAGTGCCAACCAATGCCTTGCCCTGGGCCAAGTCTACAAGCTGCATGGCAATATCTCTTCCACAGCGGCTCTGAGCTTCTCTGGTACTGGCACCCAGGTGGGGACAGCTGATTACATTGGGATGGTTAACCAAGGCTTTATCCTTGGGTGGCTCCTAAAAAGGAAAAAGAATTTGTCTAGTTATGAAAGGCTAAGTCCAGGCTTAGTTGAGTTAGAAATTTTTTTTTATCCTTAATAATGCTGACACTGTAAGACTCCAACTAGTTTTGCAGTGAAACAATAAGGAGCAGCATTTTCAAATATTTAGCTCTAGAACATTAGTAGGCAACTATGTATTTTTCATCCTGAGGCGCACTTTCCCCAATCACAGTACACGACCAAAAATATGGCCTTTTACTTCCAGAGTTCCTCAGCCAGCTTTGCTGTCAGAGGAAACTGCTGTAGAACTACTAGCTCCACCAGCACCACCACTTTGACCATTGGAACTGAACTGCTAAAAGCAAAACAAGATGTCACAAAGCCTCACCTCTGTGAAAACATCTAAGGCTGCTCCTCCACAGCGGCCAGACTGGAGAGCCCGCAAAAGGGCACCTTCATCCACAATACCTCCTCGGGCACAGTTGATCACCTGGACCCCATGGCGGCATTGACCAAATGTAATGTCATTGAGAAGCCCTAGAAAAAAAGCAGCAGCAAAAGCAGAGAACTTGAGTAAAAGCCCAATGTATTCTTCTTGTTGTATTTACCCATGTTAGAAATTTGCAACTTATATCACATGCCAAGTGAACTGTTTGCTTTTCCATTTATGTAAAAGCTTGAATACCATCTTTTCCTGTAGGAAAATTCAAAGCTGTGAACAAAGCAATAAACCAGTTTAGAAAGAATTATTCAAGCAAGTTACCATAGTAAAACATGTGCTTCTCTTATGGTTTCCACAATTACAGCTGCAGAATTTTAATACAAAGACACATAACTGCTCCTCCCCCATTATCCAGAATTCTTCACTGACACAGTCTACAATGTAGTAATCCTTGTCTGCACCATTAGGGTTTTCTAACATACATCCATATTCTGACTTCTCCATTCCTTATCCCCAAAGGATTCCTTTTCCTCATTCAAGATGCCTGCTTACCACATATAACTTCTCATGGTCAATCATTCCAATTTTCCTTCCTTACTGTCAGCCCACTAGTTAGAACAGACCAGGAAATCAACTCCAGATAGGCTAAAACTACTTTTATTGAGATTGGTTATATTAACAGAATCATGCAAGTCTGTGCAATACTTCCTCCTCCTCCTATTTCAATGAATTATGGAGGTGTCTGCTTCAGCCACTTCCTTATTTTATTTAAAAATGCTTCAGCTCCTTTTGCTTAGGCAATGAATCCTGCATATCTCTGTCAAAATTTCTTCCTTACTCCCTACACTGACTCCTTTCTCACTCAGTTTTATTTACATAAATTGTGAGATTATATATCTGTTCCATTTGCTAATAATAAACAGCAAACATGAACATGCATAACTCAGTACTACACAAGGATCCCCAACATAACAAGAGGCCTCAAAACTGGCACTTTACCTGTGGTGGAAGGCAGGAGTGGGGTGTGCACTGTGATGAAGTCACACAGTGGCCAGATCTGTTCCAATGACAACTGTTCAACACCAAAGGTAGCAGACTCCTCAGATGTGATTATGGGGTCATAGCCTATGGTCTACACAGATAGAGAGAAGAAAGAAAAGTTGTCTGAATGGTTGAGATTTCCATCTACCACCACTAGGAAATAGGAGCACTGGCTATCCACAGCCTTTTTGAGAAGAGGAGGTCCAAGGCAGCTGAGGGGGAAATCACTCTTACCTTCATGCCAAAGGACTGCATCCGAATGGCTACCTCTCGTCCAATCCTGCCAAGGCCTAGAATGCCTAGGGTCTTCCCTTGAAGTTCCATCCCCATAAACTGCAGCAGAAAGACGCATTGGTTTGAACCAATTCCTAATCTCTCTATAAATATATGACTGTCCTATCTGACATTCCCACAGAATCAGCTTCTTATTTATTTATTTATTTATTTATTTTATAAAATTTATATGCCGCCCAACTCCCGAAGGACTCTTCTTACCTTTTTACGGTCCCATTTTCCATCTTTCATTGAGGCTGCAGCTTGTGGAATTTGCCTGAAATAACAATTTCTGTTAGTCTCTAATAAAAAAAAAATCCCCAGGCTTTTAATCAGGGTGGCACTGTTATTTCTTATTGTTTTTATTTGACGAGTTCTGAGTTGCTGAATTTTGATTTCAAAACTGTTTGGTTACTACCAATTATATGCCTACCATGCACCTCCATATTAAGACTTACTTTACTTAAATTTATATCCCATGTTTAGGAATACAAAATACAAAATTAAGTCAGTCAGTTAGTCTAATGAAATAACTACAATTAGTACAGTACCCTCTCAACTATGAGATTTTAACTCTTTTCTCTGTTTAATATTTAATTTCTTGCAAGACACAGAAGTTCAAGGTAGCCTGTGCTCTTGCTAGAATGTTCCATTCTTTCCCAGAAATGATATTACTTACCTGGCCAGACTCATGATCATACCACATGTTAGCTCTGCTGCACTGAGACTATTGCCAGTGGGAGTACTATGGGGCAAAGCAATAAGAAAGAAATATAGAGTTAACAGTTCCTAGTCACTTGGGAGAGCAATCAACGTAGGCTTCTATGCACTCATTTCATACACATTGTTTTCCCAGAGCTAAAGTAACATTCGAAATAGACACTACACCCAGACTGTTGAGTGAAAAAGATACAAATGATGTTTAGGGTTAGGTTAAAAGATAGTGCCCCATAATTGAAATTGTGCTTTCAATTCTTTGTAGCTAAGAAGAATCCTGTGAAAAAAAGGAAGACCTTTCATGCCGTGTCTCAAAACTTCAAAAAGTATCCACCAGCAATTAATCTGATCTCTCAAACTAAACACCACACATAAATCCCTTAATTTCTATGCAGACAAAATATCCCTTACCCCTTTCACTTTTGAGGTACCACAGATGATTTTTTTTCATTACTTACATTGCCCAAATGATCACTTAGGGATTACACCTTAAAATGTAATGTTAGACTATAGTTTAGAGCTGTAGGAATGAACTTAAGAAAATCTAGAGTTTGCAGACTCCAGCTCACCTGTGACAATGAGATTGGAATCATGGTTAATGTTTAACATTCTGTCACATTAAAAACTAATTTGGTAATAAATCTTGGAAGACTGCATGCAATCCTACTACCATAGCTAGTTCCTGTCTGAATTAAACAATTAAAATCCATCTGTGCAGTTTCAGAGGTATTTCCAGTGATCAGAGTGCATTTAAATAAACTATGAAAAAATAAGCAAAAAATGAAGAATCGACACAGCACATCAATGACTTATAGGTGAAGGCAAAAACACACCATATAAACTTAAATGCAACCTGAAATATTTTCAAAGGCAAAAACAAGATGATTTTCTCCTCCAGAGTTAATAGGAATTGCTATTCTTAAGGAGTTGTAGCTTTGGCAATAAGGGGGAATGTTTTTTTTTAAATTCCACTTGCTTGTTTCTTCCTTCAAGCTGAGCTGCATGGATTGAGTTGAATACAGGTAGTCCTCGACTTACGACCACAATTCAGTCCAAAATTTCTGTTAAGTGAAACATTTGTAAAGCTAGTCTTGCCCTATTTAACAACCTTTCTTGCCATAGATGCTAAGTGAATCATTGCAGTTAACAAGTTAGGTTGTTAAGTGAATCTGGCTTCCCCATTGACTTTGCTTGTCAGAAAGTTTCAAAAGGTGACCTTGGGACACAGCAATGATCATAAGTATGAACCAGTTACCAAGAATCTGAATTTTGGTCACATAATCATGGAGACGCTTCAAAGGTCGTAACTGAAAAATGGTCGTAAGTCACTTTTTTAGTGCCATTGTAACTGAACGGTCACTAAATGAACTGTTGTTAAGTCAAGGACTACCTGTAGTTGTCCCTAGGATGAGTAGGAAGACAGTGTTTATCCAATTTCTCTTTTCCTGAGCCTATGCAGTGATGAATGTAAGAGGGAAATGATTCTCTTCCTATGAAGGAATAAGAGAAAAAACAAGAGGCTAAAGATCTTAAGAGGTTTATCACAGGCAACGAAATAGCATGCTCAGTTTGACAGGTAAGGAAAGACCTCAGAAGATAGAAATTATGCTGAGCATTCACTTCTCCAACAAGGGTCACCCATAAACTGAGAGCTGAGAAAGGGAGATAGGGATTGTTGCTACAGAACCCTAGTACCATATGTGCTCATCCTTAGAAGGAAAGGCATGATCTCTTAAAACTCAGGCAATTAAAATTGCTTTCACTGAGTGACAGCAAGTGTCTTTCAGAAAGAAGCCTGCCGATTCATTGCTGCTGAACTTTTGCTTCTCTGTTTTATGAACAAATCCAGGAGTTGAAGATCAGACCAGACAGGCCTGCTTTGGAATTAAGTGCCTGGTGACCTCTGCATTCTCTTACATGTAAAAACAGGGAATGCCTTTGCTCTCTGGCAACCTCTTGCTGACTTACTTCATGACTAGGATTCCTTTCCTTGTAGCAGCCTCCACATCTACATTGTCAACCCCAGTTCCGGCTCTCCCAATGATCTGCAACTTTTCCGCTGCATTGATGATCTCTGCAGTCACTTTGGTTGCCGAGCGTACAATGAGCCCATCAACATCCTGAAGAAATCAAAATCCAATCAGCAATTGGATGAGAAGGGAACACAAAGCTGCCCAGAGAACTACAATCAAGGCTTAGAAATGTGCCCTCTATTCCTGTTCCTAAACCAGACAGGTATCAGGAAACTATAAGGAGGGCTGAAAGCTGCATCAGTTATAGATAGGGATCCCAAATAAAGCTGTGGACACACCAATTCATAGATCACCTCTATATTTCTTACTTTCCCACAGAAACACTGCAGAAAAGAAGTAATTTTAAAGAAAGAACCTGAGAAGGGCTAAAATGCCTAACCCACCTCCTCTATCCCTAGCACTATTCCTCTTGTAAGAGAACAGGGGTGTAAAACTCAAGGCCCGTGGGCCGGATCCAGCCCTAGATGTGGTCGGATCTGGCCTGCACGGCAGTCCTGGAAATTGTAAGGGGCTGGCCCGCGTCACTTCAACCCAGCCCATGCTATCCTGGTGTGTGCTCGGAGGTGGTGGGCGCATGCGTGCACAGGCTTGGCCCACCCCATCCGCACAGGTGGCGGGCCAGCATTGCCTTGTCCATCGCCCGCCCCTCTGCCGCCACCTCTTCCTCACGGATCAGGGGAACACTGCCGCCACAGCCTGCTCCCCCCTGGAGGTGGCCCGGCAGCCACCCCCTCCTCACCCCCCCCCACCGTGCCAGCCCTCCACCTGGGTGGCCGGCCCACCTCTCTGGCCGTTGCCCCATGATTCTCATGCTCCCCAGCCTGCTCTGCGGCCAGCAGCGGTGGCATCCCCCTCTCAGGGAGAGGGTGAGGTGGGGGGCGCTGCGGCAGCCCTGAGGCGGGGGAGTGAGAGGTGGAGGGCTGGTGCGGTGTAGGCGGCGAAAAGGGAGCAGCCGCCGGGGTTTTTTCTCTCAGTAAAAGTTCTTTTGAAAATGGATTCAAGAGTCTTGCTTTCTTGAGGGGGCTGACTGGGGCAGGTCTGACACATTCTTCCAAAATCAATTCTCTATTCCCGTGTCCATTTCATTGAAGGCAAAAGGGGAAAGGTAGAAATTCCATATATGTGCATTGTCTTTGCATGAAAAAAACCAACCTAACATACAGTATATGGTGATGTATCACAAAGAAGGAAAAAATAAGATATTACTCACATGAAATATAGGCCCTGCGCTCATCACTTTATCCCCAGGATCCTCCCTGGACCCACCCACTGCCCCCCCCAGGTGATTTTTCTGGACAAGGTTCAAACTGAGTCACAAACTGCAGCAACCAAGAGTTCCCTTTTTAAAGAATCTATTTGTAGAAACGCCTACTGTATACAGCTCTTCCTTTTTTTAAGCTCTCAGACTAGAAAGATATTGTGTACTGTACAAAGTTTAACATAACTTCCCCGTTAGAAAGGGGGGGGGGAGAGAGGTTTTTCTGGCTGTTATTATTGATCACTGGGAAGCAGCACATGATCAATTTTACCCTGTATAGGACTCATCAGGGTGCAGATCTTTTTACTCCCTTATGTCCAATAGGCAAAACATGAGGAACATTAAGTCAATTATCTACTTTTAGCTTTCTTTGGTTGTCAGACACGTGCAGTCAAGTTCCTTTCCAGTTCCAGAAACTTAATATGTAGCCAAGCAAATTTTATCTCCCCCCCCCTTCCTCCAAACAGGAGGGGGGGGAAACAAGGACATAATTTTTTCAACAGAATCCCACGAACTTCCTCTTTGTAATTGGCAAAATGTTCTTGGGATTGGGAACAGCCATTGGGAACAACCCAATTTCAACAGTTGTTCTCAGGACTAGAGCCAAGGATAAATTGGGCCAGTTCCCAACCAGCTTTTAGTTCTACAATCTTCCAACATGATTGGAACAAAGGAATGAGGCGGGGTTTTGCAAATCACAGTGGACTCGGGTTACCACTGGCGCTGTGTCTCCCACTGAATTTAAAGGAAAAACGGTTCTCCAAGAAACAAGTCAATCGGGTGAGATTGTATCTAGTCCCCCCAATTCTTCAGATTCGTTCTTCAATTTTCCCATCATCCCCAAAGTAAGATAGCTTTTAAAGAAAAACTGGAACGTTTAGACTTGCGCCATTAGCAGGTTTGATTTACAAATTCAGCAACCTTTATTCGAGCAAACTATTCTGGAATCTCTTATTTTCTCCACTACCAAGCCAGAGGAACAGTTGCACTTTATGCACCCGCTTTCTATCCTGCAATACTTGTATTATTTTTGCATTCGATTTATTGTAATCGCCAGCTCCAGCGGACTCTTGGCGGCTTACAAAATATAACAGATTAAAACAAGTAAAAACTAAAAAGAGCCATTAAAGAAAAGCACGGCCGGGGTGGGGGTGGGGTTTGAGTTAGGAACTCTCGAGCTTGAACAAATCTATCTCGCATTGATTGCTACACCCTTAAGCTTTCACTATTGGATCACGAGAGTCTCTAGTCGGATGGGAAGACTAAAATAACAAAGTGCTCCCTATCACCAATCCCGTTCCTCTTAAACGAAATGAGGCAAATATTCTAACTTTAGTCCTGGAATTCTTTACAATATAGATATGAATTCATGAACACAGCTGGAAGTGGAGGGAGGGAGTGAGACACAGCTCATCCTCCGACTCTATCTTGCCTAGCTTAACGTTTTGTTTCCCCCCCCCCTCCTGGCATTGAAATTTATCCAGGGGATTATTTGACGGCTAGAGGGGTGAAGCGAAGTAACCTCAGGTTCTTTTGGTCTTACCTTGATCTCGGCCTGCAACTGTTCTTTGCCGAGATTAGATTTCTCTAGGACTTGGATTCCGGCCGCCTCCAGGATCTGCTTGCAGCAGGGGTCCAGGCTATCACTGATCAACACTTTAGTCAGGGTGAGCATTCCTGCAGCTGCCGCCGGGGCCATCCTAGCTTCGCGGTAGGGCTGTAGCTACTCCTTTCCTAAACTCTTGAAGGCGAAAAGAGGGAGACAGCTGCTTCGCAGCGCGTGATAAAGACTGGCTTGCCCTTCGTTCGATTGGAGCGGAGTGTCAAGGTCCCACCTCCTCCCCCTTTTCCTCACCAACCATAACCTCCGCCCCTGGAATTTTCCCTGCACCAGCACAAATACCTTGGCTTCATTCTGCCACTGTTGAGTTCCTTGTTGACAAAAGCAAAGCGGGCCCAAAGGCAGCTCGCCTCGCTTCTCTCGCCACTTTATAGTTTGCCCCTTCCTTGTTTTGAGCTGACCTGGTGCGGAGACACTCCGGTTGCCCCAAGGCGTGCTTGGAGAGGAAAAGGATGCAGCTGGAAAAAGGGCAGAAGGTGGATTCTGCTACGAAGGGCCCGTGCTTGGCGCTCATTTTCGGGTGTAAGGCACGCTGCACCACACAAACGAGACTTGGCATTCATCCTAAGGGAACAACACGTCTGCGTTACATCAGCAAAAATCAGTAACTACCACGTCAGCAAAAATCCGCCGATGCTTTTTGCTGCCTGGAAGTCTATCCGTTCAAACCACTCAAGCCTCTGCACCCTACAGGTGTGATCTTCGCTCGTGCCTCTGAAATTGTACAAAGGCTGTGGCTGTACGAGTTTCTCTCCGGCAGATGAATGCTTCAACTGGTGATATCAAAATGCAAAACCGACCATGAACGTTGCCAAAGTCATTGGCCTGAAGCAGAATATAAATGCAGACATCAATAACCACAAATAAGTATTACTGTGAGTAGGAAGCCTACTCAGCCAATATTCACCTGCTTGCTTGCTCGCTCGCTCGCTCGCTCTATCTCTCACACACATGTACAGAACTTTACAGGGAGCAATATAATTTGTGATTTCTTAAAAGTGAAGTTTAAAACAGTTGTGGACTGCTTACTTTAAAATCTAGTTAAAATGCCCGAGTTCTTTTAAAGATTCTCTTAACATATTGACTAGGTTTGTACCAGATACTGAATTCAGACAAGTACTTGTAAACATGCTGTGTAAACCCAGGCATCAATTGGTGGGTAAATTTAGACTAAAAGATACATTTTAGGTGTCTGTTCCAGTGAGCAGAAAAATCGGGACTTTGGGTCTCTGTCATTTACAGTCATCTAGGTAAGTAACAGCAATGCTGGAAATAAGCACACTAGAATAGCATATCAATTGATGCAACATTAAGATTATTCACCCAAATATTCCCCTAGCAGACTTTATTTCCTGACAGTTTCCTTTGTGACTGAGAAGTACGGGTACATATAATTGTTATAATTAATCCAAACATCTTTTTGATTATATTTATGAAAGGTTTGATAGATCAAACCTGAAGTTGAGAAAAGCAGTGAAAAAGAATAAAAACATGACACAAAATTGCATTCTAATCAGAAAGATGGGGGAATAAAAAATGTGATTATTTTTTTTGCTGAAAACCCTGAAGCAAAAAAGTGTAAAATTTTAGACATAGTTACTACTTTTTTATTCCTATTCATTATAGGGATTTAAATAAATGAGTCCAGGTAGTCCTTGACTTATGACCACAATTGACCTAAAATTTCTTTTTTTTTTTAAATAAATTTTTATTTTTTTCTCTTAACAAACATTACATCATTAATCAGTGTGTCATCTGGGTACAAAGTTTTTGTGTCAACATATTTTACGCTTACCACCATTTTCTTAATATACATATATCTTTACTTTTACATTTCAATTTAACTTATCTTCTATTAAAACATTTTCCTTCCGCTTTATTTAATTTCATACCTTTTTTATAGTAATTATCTTCCTTAATCGTTATACATCTTGCTGTTAGATCTATTCCTAAATATCTTACCTTTTTAGTAATCTGAATATCTAATTTTTCCATAAGCTCCCTTTTCTGTTTCTCTGTGATGTTTTTCACCAATATTTTCATTTCATCTTTATTAATTTTCAACCCTGCCACTTTTCCATATTCTTCTATTTGTTCTTTTAGTTTTGGCCCTGTTTCTTGTGGCTCCTCTAAAATACCAAATCATCTGCAAATGCCTGTAATTTATATTCTTCTTTCTTAATTCTCATACCTTTTATCTCTTCCTTTTGTCTTATATTTCTATTTAATACCTCTAATGTCAAAACAAATAATAATGGAGATAGAGAACATCCCTGTCTTGTACCTTTCATAATATTAACCTTCTCTGTCATGTCTCCGTTTATCATCACCTTTGCTGATTGTTTATGGTAAATTGTTTTAATCATATTTACAAATCTCCCCCCAAAATCCATAGTTTGTAATTGTGTTATCATGAATTGCCAAGTTCACGTCGAACGCCTTCGGTGCATCAAGAAATATCAACGACATTTGTTTTTCTGGATGTGCTTCATAATATTCCAAACTGTTCAAAATTATTCTCATATTATCTCTAATCTGCCTCTTAGATAGAAAACCATTTTGATCTGTATGTATAAATTCATTTAACAGTCTCTTTAGTCTTTCAGCCATTATTGATGCAAATATCTTATACTCCGCATTTAACAGAAATCGGTCTATAGTTTTTTATTTGCTGCAGGTCTGTCTCTTCTTTCGGTATGAGGGTAATCTATGCCTCCATCCATGAATTTGGTATCTTCGCTTCTACCATGAGATCATTAAATACTTCCAGCATTGTATTGCTTATAACAGTGATGGCGAACCTATGCCATATCTGCCGGCATGTGAGCCGTTGCCCTAGCTCAGCTCCAGCGTCCATGTGTGCGCCGGCCAGCTGATTTTTGGCTTGCGCAGAGGCTCTGGGAGGGCGTTTTCGGCCTCCAGAGGGCCTCCGGGGGTGGGAGAGGGCGTTTTCACCCTCCCCAGGCTCCAGGGAAGCCTCTGGAGCCTGGGTAGGGCGAAAAATGGGCCTACCGGGCCCACCGGAAGTCGGGAAACGGGCCGTTTCCGGCCTCCAGAGGGCCTCCTGGGGGGGCGGGGGAGGCCGTTTTTGCCCTCCCCAGGCATTGAATTATGGGTGTGGGCACTCGTGTGTGTGCGATAGCGTGTGCGCACGCGCTTTTGGCACCCGAGGGAAAAAAGGTTTGCCATCACTGGCTTATAACATCCTGAAATGTTTTATAAAACTCTGCTGGTAATCCATCTGGGCCCAGCATTTTGCCATTCTTTTGTTTTTTAATTCCCTCTATTAGTTCCATCATCGTTATTCTCTCCTCTAATGCCTTTTTAAATTTTTCTGGTATTTTAGGTAGTTCAGCTTTTTCTAAGTATTGTTTTATCTTTTCTCCTTCGACTTTCTCTTGCTGATAGTTTCTCATAGTAATTCTGAACTATTTTTTTTATTTTCCTACAGTACCTTCCTCATCCATTATTTGGTTAATTAACTTTTTTGCTTTCTCCTTTTTCATTTTATATGCCAACCATCTTCCTGGTTTATTTGCATTTTCAAAAAATTTTTGTTTGGAGATCTTTATTTTAAATGCCAAGTCTTCTTTTTCAATTAAATTCAATTAATGCTTTTTCAAATCCATTTGGTTTTTAATCCTCTTATTTTGTGTATCTTTCTGTAATTCCATCTCTAATTTCTTATACTCCTCTTCCAATTTTTTTTGTTTGTCTTTTCTTTTTGTTCTTTTTGCCCGAATAAGTCATTGCCAGTCCTCGGATATATGCTTTAGCTGTGTCACACACATTTTGTAATGAAGTATCTTCTTTTTTGTTTTCTCTAAAAAAGAAAACCAGTTCTTTCTCCATAGTTTGTTGGAACTCCTTAGTTTGTTGGAACTCCTTTTCATTTAATATTGTTTGATTTAATGTCCATCTTAATCTCTTTTTTTGTTCCTTCCATCAGGGGTGGATTCTAACTTACCTCGCTGCCGGTTTGCTTCCTCCCGCGCTGTGTGGCTGCACCTCAGCGCGCGCACACGCGCATGCCCAGTGCTAAAAAATTCCAAAAAAAGCCAAAAACAAGATGGCGATGCATGCGCAGTGCCAGAAACTCAGCTTCTGCGCATGCGCAGAAGAAAAAAAAATTCCTAAAATATTTTTTTTTCAAAAAAAAAAATTCAAAAAAAAAGATGGCAGAGTCCACGGACCGGCACTGACCGAACCGCTCCGTGATGTCACCAGCGGGTTGCTACCAGTTCGGGTGAACTGGTCCGAACAGGGAGGAACCCACCTCTGCCTTCCATGTAATTGTAATCGGATTATGATCTGCCCATGTGCTTGCTTCAATATTTATGTCTTGTATGTTAGCTAATAAATCAGTTGACATCCACATCATATCTATCCTAGACCATGACGTGTCTGTTTGAATAAAATATGTATTGTTTTCCCTTCGGATATCTTTCTCTCCAAGCATCTTGAATGCTTAATTCCTCCACCATTGTAAAGAAAGTTTTTGGAAGAGTTTTCCTAGGCTTCTTATTTGTCTTTGTAGTTTTATAGTCCAAGTCTGCTTCTATTACTGCATTAAAATCACCTATCATACATATATTTTCATATTCAAATTCTATTATTTTCCTGTGTAATTTTCCATAAAAATCTTGATTATCATTTGGGGCGTATATTGCCACTAAAAGTATTTGTTTATGGTTCATTATTGCTTCCACCATTAAGATTCTCCTTTCTTCATCAGCAAATATTTGTTTAGATTCTATTGTCTTTTTAATATACAGTGCTACACCTCTCTTGCTTTGATGTGTCAGCGCGGTGTATAATTCTCCCAAATTTGAATGCTCCAAAAAAAAATTTGTGTTGTTTTCTAATGTGAACTTCTTGTAAACATATTATGTCCATTTTTAATTTATCCCATTTGTTGAATGTTCTTTTTCTTTTTATTGCCGAATTAAATTAGTCCATTTATATAAATTAGTCCATTTATATTTATCGATATTGCTTTTATTTCTTCTTCCATAGTTTACTTGTTAGTGGTTTTTGCTGATCTGGTCGTTCTTGTCTCTCTTTGATCTTTAGCCTCCTTTACCCTTGCCCCTTCTATTATTGCTTTTTCTTCTCGTTCCTTTACCATCTCTCTTGTTTGTTTGTCTTTTTCCGCTATAAGTTCTTCCTGATATCTAATCTCTCTTTCCTCCCTCGGTCTTTCTTCCTCTTGTGACCCCAAGTATTGATCATAAAATAATTCAGCTTTCTCTTACGACTCTAATCTGTGTCTTTGTTCCTGCCAGTTCACCAATATTCCTTCTGGTATGAGCCACCTGAAACTCACCCCTTTTTTAATTAAGCATTTTGTCAAAAACTGATACTCTTCTCAGATCTCTGACTCTTCTTGGTATTTGTTTCAGCACCACTATCTCTTTACCTTTGTATTTTATTGGATTATTCCTTGCTATCTGTAAGTTCTCTGTTCTTATTGCTTTCTTAATGAATCTTACATGAACCTCTCTAGGTAAATTGCGTCTCATTGCATATCTAGTGTGTACTCTGAATATCTCATCAATCTCATTTAATATCTTTTCCTTAGTATCCTCCATTGCTTCCACCAACAACTCTGCCATTACCTCAGCTAAATTTTCCCCTTTCTCTTCTTCCATGTTTTGAAATCTTAGATAATAATCTGCATGATCCATCTCTAAAGAAATAATTGTTTTTTCTTGATTTTTGTGTTGTGAGTCTGTAATCCAGCTCTTCCACTCTTTTTTCTGTTGATTCTGCTTTTTCTTCCACTTTTTGTATTCGTTGTTCATTTTTTTCCATCATCCCCTTAACATCTTTTAACTCCCCTTCTACTTTTCTCATTCTCTCATCTAATTTGCCTATTCTTTCTTTGAAATCTTCATGTAGAGCCTGTATCATATTTTTTAATTCCAATTGCATAGTGTTGGTTTTCTCTTGATATACCATAGTGTCCAATGTTCTCTGAGTTGCAGGGCTAAACGTCATTGAAGATGCCGTTGAAGGCAGATGTGTTGTTGTTTTCTTCATCTCAAAACGTCTTAGAATTATTTTGTTATTTATAATCCACCAAGTTTATAATCCAAATACGATTTGTAATCCAAATATTTAATCCACCCCGTTGGGAGGACCATACAATAAAGCCAACAAAAAAAGAAAAGGAACCAATCAGCCCAAGAAAAAAAAATAAGAAAAAAGGAAAGGAAAAATGTACCTACAGGACGGCTTCGGTCAAAAAAGACCCCCTGACAGCTGCGATATCGATGATCCTTCGGGAGCCCCCGAAGAAAGCGTCATTTCACCACAATGCTGCCCCCCCCCAATTGACCTAAAATTTCTGTTGCTAAGTGAGACAGGTGTTCACTGAATATTGATCCATTTTACAACCCTTCTCGCCACAGTTGTAAAGTGAATCCCTGCAATTGTTAAGATAGTAAGATAATTATTAAGATAGTAACAAGGTTGTTAAATGAATCTGGTTTTCCCATTGACTTTGCTTGTCAGAAGGTTGCAAAAGAGGATCACATGACCCTGGAACACTGCAACCATCATAAATATGAATCTGTGACCAAGCCTCTGAATTTTGATCATGTGACCATGGGGATGCTGCAATGGTCATGTGAAAAATAGTCATAAATCACTTTTTTCAGTGCCGTTGTAACTTCGAATGGTCACTAAAGGAAGTTGAAGACTACCTGTATAGCATAAATAAATTGGAATTATTATCAGATGACTTATCATCTAGTGATTTGGAAAGGTTTTTTTTACTTAACTTTTACTGCAGTCATTAACCAGCACAAGAGAATTGATATTCAAATATTTAAAAAAACTAAAATTAAATTGACAATATTAGGATAGTTAAGAAAAGTACATACAGACAAAAATAAAATGGCTAAAAGACAATATTAAATCAAATAAGCCAAAGAGCTTGGTCAGTCTACATATATGCAACAAGGAGAAAAAAAAATTAAAAATAGCAATCTGGATAATATAGACTTTGAAATAGTATAAAATACAAACATGTTGGCAGTAACACGCTGACACATGTACATGCACACATATAAACATTTTATTGGAAAATAACAAAATTATCCAAAGATGAATGTTATAAGATTATAACTTCTCTTACAATTTCCTGTCAAATTTGAGAAAAAAAATATAGTATAATAGCTGACATGGTATGTACAATGGTTAATGCTGAATCTGAGCCATTTCTGGCTATCCATACTACTGGTACATCATATTCAATTGTTCTTAATTATTCTTTGCTGGAAAGATTATTTTTCCCCTTCTGAATCAGAGAAAGGAATATTACCAATTGTTCAATTTGCACAAGAACATCAACAATTTTTTCAAATAATATCAAATCCAAATTATTACTATGATCAATTTACAAACCTGTGTGCAGATTTCCGTTTCTGAATAACCACCAGACGAATGCTATAGGATTAAATTTGGTAAAAGAAAATTTTGGAATTCAATCTGCCAGATTCTGAACATACCTTATAGCCAGTTTGGCATCTATTGATTTTCTTTTTTTTATAAGAAAAGGACTTTTAATCATTTTTGCTTTTCTTTCTCATAAATATCTTTGCTGGAATATTCTAAGGCTCAACCAGCAGTCTCTAAAAAGCCAAAGAGCAAGTAAATAGGGGAGTTTTACAGGGATGTTGGTAAACTGCTGAGTTTGGAGAAATATTTTTTTGGGCCAGGGGCTATATAATTTTCAATTTGAGGGAATATGTGCTTTGTTTGCTGAGAGTATCGTTTGAGGGAAAGACTCTTATTTACTGATTCATGAATGAAGCACTAATAGAGCTCAGTTGCATTCCTTAATTAGCTTCCATCTTACCCAGCCTCTTTAGAAAGATAGTCCAGGGCTATGATTAGAGTGAGCAAATAGAAAAATAAATAGGAACAAAGAAATTTATGGGTGTGTGTGTGTGTGTGTGTGTGTGAAAGAGCTCCAATAATTTCAATCTCTCTAGAAAATGGAAGGGACTCTCAATTCTCCAGAAATTAATAAAATCAAGTTATTCTTTGAGGAGGAGGGAAAGATTGTAATTGTACAAGATTGATTGTCACAATAGTCAGGAGCAGTACAATAGTGTATGGCCTGGACAAGCTATCACAATGAAGCCTTCTGTGTTCCTGATGCACATCTAGGATGTGGTACAAAATGTATCACCCCAGAGCCAGAGTTGAGCCAAAGCTAATTCCTTTCCATCCAAACCATTCCAGACAATGGGCCAACATTGGGACAGCATCACTTGGATGGCCAGAGATAGAGATATATAACTGGGATTGTCAGTGGTGATACCACTTTCCATGCTGTCAAATCTCAGTGATTTCAAGTAGATGTTGAAGAGATGGGGTGAAAGACCTGAGGCAGGGGTGTCAAACTGGCGGCCCGTGGGCTGGATGCCGCACGTGCAGGCCACACCCACCCTGGCTCCACAAAGGCAAAAAATGTCATGATACGTTGCAATACGTCACATAACACGATCGAGTTTGACACCCGTGACCTGAGGCATCCTGCATTGCAATGGCCTAAACTTTGCCTCTTGCCCTACCCCAGACATGTCAAACTCAAGGCCTGTGGGCCACATCCGGCCTGCTATGTGGTTAGATCTGGCCCATGGGGCTGCCCTGGAAATGAGGGGCTGGCCCCCGCTGCCTCAGCCCTGGCCCACCCCATCCCGGCCGGGCGATCCCCTTGGGCACACACACAGGAGGTGGCAAGTGCGCAGGGGCTGGCGGTGCCCAGAAGCAGCTACAGCTTGTTGGCCTCACCTGGCCTCGCCCTGTCCCGCCTCGCCCCACCTGGCCTCACCTTTCAAATTTATTAACTACAAAAGGAAACTGAAACAAAATCAGCAGTGAAGATTTATTTGTAAATTTGAATATACATCTCCCATTGACTCTAATGTTGCCGTTCTCAACTCGATTACTCCGCTGACAAGTTGTAGTTTCAGCATCTCTGGGTGGAAAACTCAATCTTATCCAAGCAAGGTAACAATATAAAAACAATTATCACAAATTCACTGATCGATTAATGAACCTAGGAGCAGCTGGGTTTAAAGAAGTACAGAGGAGAGAGTAGACCCATTTTTACTCACAATATTTAGCGGATTTGCACAATGGCTTGGTAAGCTTCTGCAGCTTCTTTCTGTTCATTTTCAGCTTTTTGGCTTCCGCTGCGCCCAATTGTCACAAGCCAAAAAGTATCCATAGCAACATAGAGCAAATGTTGCAGCCCGGCTCGGATGTAACAAGCTCAAAGGGAGTTGTAGGCCAGACCAGGAAGTTCCCGCACATTTTATTATTTATGCTTGTGGGAAGGCAAAACCCAGCTTTGGGACTCTGAACTGGCTCATTCGTCTGGTTTTCTCTAAGGAGGAATTCCAGGTCAGACGGGACAGGCAGAAAATAGGGAGCTCCAATGCCTCTTGCTGGATCTTTTGCGGATATTCAAGGCAAAGGTGTTTTCTCCATCAAATTGGAAGTGAACATGAAGATTTTTAAAAATGTTATACAGATAGTCCTGTAAAAGTTCATTTAGTGACTGTTCGAAGTTACAAAGTGACTTATGACTGTTTTTCACACTTACTACTGTTGTAGCATCCCCATGTAGCATCCCCATCAAAATTCAGATACTTGGCAACTGATTCATATTTATGACGGCTGCAGTATCCTGGAGTAATTTGATCACCTTTTGTGACCTTCTGACAAGCAAAGTCAATGGGAAAGACATTCACTTAACAATCATGTTACTAACTTAACAACTGCAGTGATTCACATAGCAACTTTGGCAAAAAGGTCATAAAATGGGGCAAAATTGACTTAACTGTTTCAGCAACAGATATTTTGGGCTCAATTGTTGTAAATCGAGGACTCTAATTAGGAAAAAGCTTCATTACTGTTGTGGCAATATTTGAGCTGCCCACTCCACCCCCAGAAAAGATCTTGGTTACTTGACTTTTTCCATTTTTCCCAAAAGGACTACCCTGGAACTGTTGTGTAACAAAGACGTTGGTAAGATTTCCCCAGAGTCTAGCTGAACACTTGTCCTTGATTCCTTGATAATATAAAAGTATCATTGCTGGGTTTTAGGATCTTTTCTGAATTCTCAGTCCGATCCTCAATTATGAGATTTCCTGGTGGTTTTCCATTCAACTAATGAGGTTCAATCTTACTAGAAATTTAGAGCTGAAAGCATCCTTGGAAAAAGAAATCAGTCCAATCCCAAATGAATACAGAATAACAGAGTTGGAAGGGATATAGGTGATCTTCTGGTCCAACCCCCTGCTCAAGCCAGCCACGCCCACCAGCCATGTCAACCTTGTCACGGCGACCCAATTGTGACCACCCAACCATGCCCATCTGTGAGTCATCATAGTCTTACATGCAACTAACCTCCTCTCCTCTCTTCATTACAAACATTACAAACATTGCAAACATTCCTGGCAACTATCTGAAGGAAAAGGCAGGCAGAAAAAACACCTCCTATTATCCTGAAGAGGCTTTGGCATAAAGAAAATCAAGCTGGGATGAGGACAGCATAAAAAAGACATCATATACAGATCTATGAAGATCTATGAAGAGACCAACTGTTGGACTGGCTAACTGACCTGTTTTGGTGCTCCAAACCTCGGATTGAGTTTTGGCTTCTTTCTGGGGAACTGACCAGGCAGGCTTTTGTTCCAGAGACAGTTTTAATTCTGATGTTTGTTCCTTTCCTGGGCATAAAAAAGACATCATATACAGATCTATGAAGATCTATGAAGAGACCAACTGTTGGACTGGCTAACTGACCTGTTTTGGTGCTCCAAACCTCGGATTGAGTTTTGGCTTCTTTCTGGGGAACTGACCAGGCAGGCTTTTGTTCCAGAGACGGTTTTAATTCTGATGTGTGTTCCTTTCCTTGTTATCTGTGTGGCCTTGGGTGAATTGCTGATCTGATCTCACAGTTGTGTGTGTGTCGAAACCTGAAACGGGACTGTTTGTTCGAGGCACACACACTTTTCCTGCCTCTGAGAGAGTGAAAAACTTTTGAAACTGTAATGGAACACCTCACAGATGGCCTCTGTTTGTAATCATCCGGCTGTCTGGGAGGGAGACGGTCGAGGCCGTTTAGCAGTGGGTCTCCTGGGCGTGTTTCATCAGGGTCCATCCTGGGAGCACCTCGTCTGGGCCTGCTTCCACACCGTAGATCGTGGCCTGCTGTTTTCCCCTGTTGCAGCCTTCCTGTTTCCCCTCATTGGAAAGGAACAAGGAACTCAGAAAGACATTAAAAAGGATTTTGGTGACT
>QLTV01001335.1:334263-348563 GCA_003457575.1 Thermophis baileyi | reverse complement strand
AGACTGAGCAGGCTACGCGGGAGAAGAGTGCCCCACCCATCTTCACAAGGCACACCTGGGGAATGAGCAGGGATGAAATGCTCCTGGTTCGCTCGTACCTGTCGGTCACCGTAGAGCCGGTCACCAAGGTAGCGCGAGGCGCCGCCCACCCACCCGGATGCCACCATTTGGGTTCTTTTACCCTCTGCGCATGCGCAAAGCATTCTGCGCATGCGCAGAGGGTAGAAGAACCCAAATGGCGGCGTCCAGGCTACCAGCTGTCCGGCGACCCACAGGCACGGCCGAACCGGGACCTTTTCACTCCTGCAGTGACGGTGGCACCAAAATGGCGGGCTAACGCGCGCGGCGACCCCTGTGAAATGGTCGTTCGACCCCCAAAGGGGTCGCGACCCACAGGTTGAGAACCGCTGCCTTAAAGTATCTTGAGTCCAGTATCCTCTTTATCTCATAGTGTTTCCCTCCCCCACCATCTCTGGAGGCAGGGTCTTCTCCTCTACTGGCCTTAGCTTGGAGGCTTTGAGCTACAGTGAAACACTGGATAGACCCATCTGAGTACCTTAGGTAACTGCAATTCCACTGCAACTGGGTTTATAATTCGAACAATTGGGAACAGACCTATGTACTTGGGACCCAGTTTCTTACAAGGCTGATTGAGCTTCAAGTATTTTGTAGGCAGGTAAACTTTCTCCCCAAGTCTGAACTCCTGAGGGGCTCTTTTCCAATCTGCTTGTCTCTTTTTTGACTCCCTGGTTTTATTTAGGGCTTTCTGCACATTTCCCCAAGCAGCTTTCAATGTCTCCATCCATTCAGCTACTGTTACTGAGGGAGGAGGTTTCCTCAGTAACTCTGGCATTGGCACATACTCAACTCTCATGGTCACTTTAACAGATTAACAGAGTTGGAAGGGACCTTGTAGGTCATCTAGTCCAACCCCCTGCTCAAGCAGGAGACCCTACATCATTTCCAACAAATGGCAGTCCAATCTCTTCTTGAAAGTCTCAAGTGTTGAAGCTCCCACAACTTCCGAAGGCAAGCTGTTCCATTGGTTGTTTGTTCTCACTGTCAGAAAGTTCCTCCTTATTTCTAGGTTGAATCCAAGTTATATATGCTTCAAAGTCCATGATTCGGGTATTTTTGCTTCTATTAACAAACCATTAAAGACTTCCAACATCGGTTGACTCAGAACTTCTTGCAATTCCTTGTACAGTTCCGCTGGAATCCTGTCTGGCCCTGGTGTTTTCCCATTCTTTTGCCTCTTAATTGCTTCTCCATCATTGATATTCGTTCCTCAAATGTAATCTTAAATATTTCGGGTAGTTTAGGTATTTCTGCTTTTTCTATGTATTGTTTTATCTTTTCTTCTGATATTGCTTCTTGATCATATAACTCTTCATAATAATTCTGAATCACTTTCTTTTTTTCCTCATTTCGATATTGTATTTCTCCTTCTTTATCAGTTTGTCTATCATTTTCCTCTTTTTCTCCTTTTTAAGTTTATAGGCCAACCATCTTCCTGGCTTATTTGCATTCTTTATTAGGTCCATTTGATTTTTAATTTCCTTCTTTTGTGGGTCTTTTTGTAAATCTCTCTCCAGCTTTTTATATTCATCTTCTAGATATTTTTGGTTTTGTTTTCTCTTTCTATTCTGTTTTCCTTTATATGTTATTGCTAGTCCTCTTATATAAGCTTTTGCTGTCTCCCATACATTTTGTAATGAGGTATCTTCTTTTTTATTTTCTTTAAAAAAAATTCTAGTTCCTTTTCCATAAATTCTAAACATTCCTTTTCTTTTAAGATTTCTTGATTTAATGTCCATCTCGGTACTCTTTTTTGTCCCTTCCATCTAAGTGTTATCGGATTATGGTCTGCCCAATTACTTATCTCCATCTCCCTTGGGATGGTTTGACCTCCTTAGTTGCTTTCAGCTAGTGAGTTGATGGGCTATATCTTTCCCCTCCCCACCAGTGGTGCTTTGCTATCTCTGCACATTGTCCCTAAGGCATTGCAACCTGGCTACTTTACTCCTTCAGTGCCAGGGTTGTCCTTCCAGTCAACTCCGGGGTTCCACTTCTTCAGCCATGCCGACCCCAATATCATACCATGTTTCCCTGAAAATAAGACCTGGTCTTATTTTCTTTTGGGATCGAAAATAAGCACTAGGGCTTATTTTTGGGGTTGTCTTATTTTTTTTTTTTTACATACAGGAGACAGTGAGTGCCCTCTCCATCCCACCATCTGCTTGCCCGCAGCTGCAATGGGCCAAGCTCTTGGCCTCTGCTTGCCCTACCTGTTGGCCCTGTTGCTGCTGGGACATTGGAGCTCGGGTCTTGCTCAGGTTGCTGCTACAACGAGGCAGAAGGCCATGCGATGCATTGGGATTGCCTTCTCCCCCCCATGCCTCTGGCCAGTTGCTGGGCCTGCTGCACCTGCTGCTGCTGGCCTTGCACTGCTCTTGGCTGGGCTGCTCCTGCCTGGCGTGGACCTCCAAGGCCTCCATCTATCCTGCTGCAGGGTTGCCCTGGAGCTCCTGCCTGTCAAAGCCGCATGGCTCCACTGGCGACCACTGGCGAAGGAGCCCTGGCAGGCTGGCAAGAGCAGCCCAGCTAAGAGCAGCGCGAGGCCAGCAGCAGCAGGTACGGGATGGGGGTTGGTTGGCAGAGGTTGCAGAGGACTCCAGCCTTGCAATCCTGTGCAGGGAAGGAGGAGGTTGCTTCGGAGCTGTGGCAGAGCATTGCACTGGGAGGCCTCCTCCGCAGGGATCCCATGTGCCAGGATCATCCCCAGAGCCAAGAGGGTTGGGGTGGGTTGCTTTGCATGGCTTGCATTGCACAGCATACCGGTAGCATTGAGTTGTGCGTTTTGCTCGCCTTTCCAGTGCAGGGGTGCAGGCCAGGGATCAGCAGCCAGGGAAGATGGGGTATTGGGGCACAAAGGAGGAAGGGGCGATCTCCCTCTCCCTCCTCCATCCCACTGCAGGGCCTCACAGAGATCCTGCCCGCCAAAGCCACAGGGTGGCCGAGAGCAGCATGGCCAGGAGGGCAAAGAGCCCCCGTGAGGCCAGCAGCAGCAAATGCAGCAGGCCCAGCAGCCGGCCAGAGGTACAGGGGGGAGGAGCAGGTGATCCTGACATGCCGCACAGCCTTCCGCCTCATCATAGCAACAGCCTGAGCAAGTCCCGAGCTCCAGGTCTGGTGGAGTGCAAACTGTGGTCATCGCTTGCTCCAGAGCCACAAAGTGAGCTGCAGGGGACCTCAGTTGCTAGGTTGCCTGGTGCCACAGGCAGGGCCGGGGCTGGCAAGAGTGCATCGGAAACAGAACAAAAGGCAGCTGGAGAGACAGAACGAGAGGCAGCTCCCGGCCCTCGCTGGCTCAGCTGATCTGCCAGGCCATGATTAAGGTGCCGCTGAGTCACATCACACGCCCCCTCCCACACACAGATTTGGCCGCTGGAGACACACTGGTGGGGCGGGAAGGGGCCAAGCCTCCATGAAGTGACCTGGGAAGAGAAGGAACTGTCGTGCTAAGGGATCTGTGATCGCTGCCTGTGTTTGTGAGGGGACACGTGGTTGGGCTGCCACCTGTGCTGGCCATGCCCACCCCCTTCACTAGGACTTATTTTTGGGGTAGGGTTATATTAGGCTAGGGGCGTCAAACTCCATTTCATTGAGGGCCGGATCAGCATTATGATCACCCTCAAAGAGTCATGTGGGTGTGGCTGGGTGGTCACGTGACTGGGTAGGCATGGCTAACTTGACCTGGCCTACTTGATGTCGCTCATGTTGAGGGGCACCTGTGATGGGCCAGACAAGGCTGGGAGGGGTGATCCAGCGCCAAAACCTGGGGGGGGGGCAATTGAGCATCAGTTCTTGCACACAGGGGGGGTGCCTGGGGTGGTGGTCAAATGGTGCTGGGGTGTGGGGGGCAGCCAAACTGCCCAGTCAGTTTTAGGCTGGAGTCCAGGCGCAGTGTCAGATCCCAAAGAGTGATCGTGCCATTCAGTTGAGAGAAGGGGGGGCCTTGGATTTGATTTATTAGCATTGCCTGTGTCAATGGACAATTTACAATCCATGCCCAGGCGCCAAACATCCTGAGATCTCTTCACTTTTGGAGAAGGTTTATGAGGGGCAATGTGGGATGTTTCACTTCAATGGATAACAGAAGATGGTCAGAGAAATGTATGTTTATCCGGTTCCCAGAGCAGTTGATAAAGAAAACATTTTCACACTTGTGTATTGGCTAGAATCTGCATTCTGGCTAATGGGAGGGGTCTCTACTGCTTTAACTCTACCTGCGTTGCCTAAGGGTATTCAGACGTTGCTTTGAATGGACTGCTTTCACTTCTGCTTAATAAAAGATCCTTTTGAACTACATTGGCTCAGAAGTTCTCGCTTTCTTAAGTTAGACGTAGAGGCATTCCTTACACGCAGAGGCAACGGCAGTGGGGAGAGGTCAAAATGGAAAGCCCCTGCCACTGCTGCCTACCCATTGCCCGCAGCGGCTCCCCATTTTCACCCCCTCCCCATTGCAGTGTGTGCAGTACTGTTCAACCCCCCCCCCGGCACCCTCCTCAGCCATGCACAAGCACCAATGCCTTGCAGTTTATGCAGTACTGTAGTGCAAGATAACATGAGATCAGTAGCACGAGATCTTGCACTACTGATCTCACACTACAGTAGTTAGGCCTCTGTTCTCTGCGAACTGAGGCTTGTACCAGATCTGTCTGAGTGTTTGCAAGATGATGAGATTTTGAGGCAGTGAAATCGCCTTACTTGAAGCCCCCCATCAACTTGAAAACACCTTTCGCACTATTCCAGTTTTGGCACGAAGAGCGTTTACAAGCCAATGGGAAGTTTCAAGCAAGGGGAGTTCTCTGCCCCAAAGTCTCATCGGCAGCCTGAGTCCAATAAAGGCAGCTTCCTCCCTTGGGTCCCTGAAGAGGGCACCACTAACTCCACAGGGAGGGTTACAGGCAGGGGTGAAATTCAGCAGGTTCTGACAGGTTCTGGAGAACCGGTAGCAGAAATTTTGAGTAGTTCGGAGAACTGGCAAATACCACTTCTGGCTGGCCCCAGAGTGGGGTGGGAATGGAGATTTTGCAATATCCTTCCCCCAGGAGTGGGGAGGGAATTGGGATTTTGCAGTATCCTTCCCCTGGAGTGGGGTGGGAATGGAGATTTTGCAGTATCCTTCCCCTGGAGTGGGGTGGGAATGGAGATTTTGCAGTATCCTTCCCTTGCCATGCCCACCAAGCCACGCCCACAGAAGCAGTAGGGAAAAATTTTGAATTTCACCCCTGGTTACAGGGGTCGCCCGCCGACTTACCAGGGGATCATCATCACCGTTGCTTTCAGCCTCACTCAAGTTAGTTGGAGTTCCCAACCCCTCAGAGCCAGAAGGGGTGAACTCTATGACCTCCAGACCTTTCAGTGCTGTCTCTTGGGTCCTTGGAGCTGGTTTTGTTGCCTCCTCCCTCAGGGTTGCCGTGGTGCTGAGGTTGGGTCTGCTGGATTGGTATGCCGCAGCTCAGTGCCCCCCCATGTCTGAGGCACATCATGCTCCTAGGGTGTTTCTTATGCGTGGGAGGGAAGAACTCACCCCATGCGCTGGACCTCCAGCATCGGTCCCGGGCAAGGTCAATCTCCACTTCTGCCAACACATACCAGCGTTGTAGGGTTTGTGGGGCCCCATGCAAGATACATGTGTGGTAGATGTCGTCATTTGAAGCAGTCAATGAGGATGTATTTGGACCATGCGGCCAACCAGCATGCCAACTCTCAAAACTCCTGGGTGTTCGTGGTCACTGACTGTTGCCCTTGGGTGATGGTCTTTATCCGGATCCTAGCCTTGCACTCAGCCAGTGGATCCTTGAACCATTGCTGAAGGGCTGCCATAAAGTGGTCATAGTTCTGCAGTTGGGTGGCATTGTCATTGTGGAGGGAGACTATCCACTCCACCGCCGCCCCCTCCAAGGCCATGGTTACTCGTCTTATCCTGGCTTCTGCCATCTCCAGTTCGGCCCCATACTCCTGCATGTAGTTCCAGACTTGCACCAGGAAGAACCCCAATTGCTCAGGGTCTCCCCCATACTTAACACCCCAGGCTGGGACCTTTGGGGCCTGGTGCCTTCGAGGAATGGTACCTGCAGGCGGAGTGGCTTGCGCAGCTTGGTCTGGGGTGACCCAGGAACCTTGAGAAGCTGCTTGTGCAAGAGGCTCTTGGACTCTTCGACTCCCCCTAACCTCTCGTATCAGGAACAGGGCCTGGTTCAGCATGGCTTCCTCTGGGCTTCTCTCTGGGGGGGGGGTTCCCTTTGCCCCACATCCCTCGCCCACTTGAGCCTGATGGGCTTCTTGCTGAAGTCCAGCTCCTCTTGCCATTCTGCCTCACCTCGAATCCAGTGTGGTTTAGTGGGGGAGCCGTCCGTAGCTCCAATTTCCTCCAGTTCACCCCTGTGGTTGGATATTGGATGCTTAGTCCCCATGGTAGATTGCTGTCTCCTGGTTGACCATTAAAGGATAGCTTGCTTAATGTCAGGGCTGCCTCTGTTCATTTCCTAGGAAAGAAAAATCCTTGGCTCCATAGATTTAGAGAAAAGTACTAGGAACAAACTGAAAGCAAACAGTTTCAAGCAAGCTATGAGGGAAAATGCACAAGCACCTTTCAACTTCAAACATAGTATACAGCGCAACCCTCTTGTAGCTAGGCAACCGCATACCAGAGCCAAAGGACTTGGCCTTGGAGATAACAGCAGCAAAGTTGCAATGTAATCTTCCCCCTATTCCCTCCCCCCTATTCTATGGCAGCAAGCAGCAGGCTGGCTGACATTTTGATTCTTTTGTAAGGCTTTTAATGATGGGCAGAAGCTGCTAATACAGTACTTCTTGCCATGATAATTGGCACAGGTTAAAATACTGTACAACTTTTGCAGCTGACATTGAAAGAGAGGAAATAATCTCAGTTAAGTGAATAATAGGGTAATGTACTCCCAGCTCCTAGGATAACTACAATACAAGCAGCAGCTTCTTTAGCTTGGATATCTTATGGAGAGCTGAACATTCCTTGATACATACTATCCTTGGTGGAGAGCTCATCCATCTGCAAAAACTGACACCTCTGCTCTCTCTAATTTGCTTCTTCTGCTACTGCCAGTCCCCTGCTGGAATAAAGAAACCATGCTCCTGGTAACTCTTAATAGACTTTTGGACAAGCTGCTGGAGCATTTTGGCTGGAAAAAGGGCATACAAGAAAAGCCTCCCATCTGCACCCTTTCCCCCACATAACTTAGGCCTCAAACTCTGGATCCACCCCCTCTTATTATT
The DNA here is from genome assembly GCA_003457575.1 of Thermophis baileyi. Lineage (NCBI taxonomy): Eukaryota > Metazoa > Chordata > Lepidosauria > Squamata > Dipsadidae > Thermophis > Thermophis baileyi. The sequence goes on along the minus strand of QLTV01001335.1, from coordinate 341,243 downwards.
TTCTCAATGCTATATTGAGGTATCTGATTCTTTCTGCTGCTGAGAAAGAGGTATAATGTAATCTTACCAGGGATCTTTTCTTTAAAATAAGGATTTATTGAGGTTATGTGCATGTGAAAAAGTCCTGCACGGTATTAATGGATATGTCATTTTGTGACCCTTCTGACCAGTCTTATAATTTATTATCATTTTTTTCATCATTATTATCATTTATTCAGTCTGTGAGATATGAGACCCAATTATTTTAATACTCACAATACAGAAGACAAGTCTGGTTCACAATTCAAAGGTTTATTTCAAAAAGCGTTTGCAAAGGCAGCCTCCAAGTCTCTTCCCAAGTGGATTGAGTACAAGGAGAACAAAGCACATTCTACAATCCATATATTTTGTACCTTCTACACAATGCACGCCACGCCTAAGAGGCCCTCCCCACACCCCTTTATTCTCCTAAGTCACTTCTTAAATCATTGATGAAAACCATCATGGATCCACTATTAGACCCATTGCAATTTGCCTACCAAGCAAATAGATTGGCCAATGATACTGTTAATATGGCACTGCACTACTTCTTATGACATTTTGAAGAGCCGAGGTGGCGCAGTGGTTAGAGTGCAGTACTGCAGGCTACTTCAGCTGACTGCTAGCTGCAGTTTAGCGGTTCAAATCCCACCAGGCTCAAGGTTGACTCAGCCTTCCATCCTTCCGAGGTGGGTAAAATGAGGACCCAGATTGTTGGGGGCAATAAATATGCTGACTCTGTAAACTGCTTAGAGAGGGCTGTAAAGCACTGTAAAGCGGTATATAAGTCTAAGTGCTATTGCTATTGCTATTGAATCTTCAAGGACCTATGCAAGGGTCCTTTTTGTAGACTTCAGCTCGGCATTCATATTTGTAAGGCATGAAAAAGAGACTGCTTTTTCTGAACGGAAATAAAAAGACAGAAAGAGATCGAGTGATTTGGGAGGAGAAGCCACGCGAAGAAGATATTTAGTGACAGGGTGATTTTGAAAGACTGAGGCAGCCGAGACGAAGGAGAACGAAGCTAATAAGAACTTGGCGATAGAGGATCGATAGTAGAGATTGTTTTTTCCGAGCAAAGATAAAGAGAAAGAAAAAGAGCTAGTGTCGGAGAGAAAGAATTTTGCGAAGAGGATTTGCGGTGACGAGGCGATTCTGAAAAGCGGCGACATCTTGGAGGAGACAGGGGAAAAACAGCACACCCAAGACAAAAGGAAACGAAGCGACAAAGAAGTTGGTGATAGCGGATCGATAACAGAGACTGTTTTTTCGAGTGGAGATAAGAGAAAGAAAGAGAATGGTGTCGGAGTGAAGGAACTTTGCGAAGAGGATTTGCGGTGATGGGGCGATTCTGAAAGACGGCGACATCTTGGAGGAGAAGAGGGGAAAATGGCGCACCTGAGACGAAAGGAAACGAAACGAAGAAAAATTTGGTAACAGCAGATCGATAGTAGAGACCATCTGACGTGTGGAAAGAAAGAGAAAGCAAGAGACCTGGTGTCCGGGAGAGGAAATTTTTGCGAAGGAGATCTATGGTGACAGGGCGTTTTTGAAGGACAGTGACATCTTGAAGGAGAGGGGGAAAAAAAACCTGTATACCCAAGAAGAAAGAGAACGAAACTAGGAAGAACTTTATGATAGTGGATCGATAGTAGAACTCTGAGGGCAATCCTTGCGGTCTGTTGCCATAAAAAGGAAAAAGAGGACCGATTTGGAAAAAGGGGGGGGGGAAAGGAAAGACTTTGCATAAAGAGAAGATCAGGTTTTGTGATACAAAGCGGTACGGACAGAAGCTGTGGCAAATATAGTTATATCTACACTTATATAGCTGTAATATTTATATAATAACCTATACGAATATTTATATTGGTACAATTTACATTATTTATAACAATTTATATTATATATATTACGTATATTAATTTTAATAGGGGATTATTATAATTATATACTATTTATACTACTTATACACCATATATAGTATTACTAACAATATTTTAATAGAAGAATAAGATAAATAGATTGCTATAAGACATTTCTATTGATATTATTGATATTATTTATACTATTTATATTATATACATCAATTTATATTTATAGTATTTATATTTATAGTATTTATATTAATTATATACCCTGTTTCCCCCAAAATAAGACATCCCCTGATAATAAGCCCAATCGGGCTTTTGAGTGCATGGCAATAAGGCCAAGCGCTTATTTCAGGGTTCAAAAAAATATAAGACAGGGTCTTATTTTCGGGGAAACACGGTATTATATTTAGAGACTATTATGAATAGAGTATTAATAGAAGAATAAGAAACATAAATGGTTCTTTAAGAAATATAGAATACAGAATATAAGATTGTTATAACTGATGGTTAATATTTACTTTAAGTACTTTAGGATAGTTAAGTGAAATTGGTTAAGAAAATAGAAAAGTAGATTTTAGCTCTCTGAAAACAAAAAATTGGGAAAAATAATAAGTAACATAGATATTTATCATAAATATAGATTTGTTAAGCTTTCCGCTTTTGCTTTTAGCCTCTCGGTAGGAGAAGTATAAATTATTGAGAAAACTGATAACTTGAAAAGTGTTAAAGGAATTAGAGGAGGCAAAAATAAAGTAAAAAGAAAAAGGAGGAGGAAGGAGAAAGATACATGGTACTGTGGAAAAACTTTTTAAAAAACATCAAAATGACAAGTACGATGACCACAGTTACCAAAATAGGAGGAAAAAAGGCAACAGTAACAATGTGCTTCACCCTCGGGACCACGTTCAGTGGAAAGTTTACTGGGAGGGGAAAAAACTAATACTGCGGCAAACTTACAGAGCATGCAAGTAACGTTGGCATCCATACAAGAAACTATGATGAAGATGCAGGAGGCGATGGTGAATAACACGGAAGATATTAAAAAGGAAATAAAAAATGACATAGGAGAAGGGAAAGGAGAAATACAAAAATTGGATGAGAAAAAGGGTGCAATGCAAGAAATGGTAACAAAAAATGAGCAGAAAATAAAAGTAGTAGAAACCAAAACAGAACAAATGGAAAAAAAACTAGAGACAACGGAAACTAGAATGTTGGCGGCAAATAGAGCGTTAGAAGAGACTATAATAAATCTTGAAATGGAAAAATGAATGCTCTATTTGCGGTTCCAAAACATAATCGAAAGCAAGGAAGAAGATCTCTCTAAAATAATGGTGGAACTACTGGCGAAATTTTTACAGAAGAACAAAAATGAATTTGAAAATGAGATTGATGAAATATATAGTATACACACTAATTATGCCTGCAGACAAGCTCCCGAGAGAAGTACATGTTAAATTTGTTAAGAAAAAAGTAAGAGATGAGGTATATGGTAAAACACGAGAAGACCCATTGATGTATAAAGGGAAAGAGATTGTTACGCTAAAACAGATACCTAGACGGGTAAGGGAGCAAAGGAAAAGTTACCAGTTTCTATCCATGCAACTATTAAAACATAGGGTAATGTTCAGATGGCTCATTCCTGAAGGCATGCTAATCACGTGGCAAGAAAAAAGGTTTCGCATTGATTCAATAGATATAGCCCAGGAATTTTACAATCACTATATAAGTGAGGAAGATGAACAGGACAGTAGAGAGGAGTTAGAAAGTAAAAGTCAAGAAGAATGGGCGTCAGAAGAGAAGATAGTAGAACAAGAGACTAGGGATAGGAGAGAAGTGGAACGTCAAGAGAGAGAAGGAGCAAGAACAAGAGCGCAGACCGAAATAAAAACAAGAAAGGGACTAAAATTTAACTACAAGGAATAAGATGGAAGAGGAAATAAGGTTAGTATCATTAAATATTAACGGTATAAACTCACCCATTAAAAGGAAGAAAACATTAATTAGGTTACAAAAATTAAATATGGACGTAATTTGTACGCAGGAAGTTCATATTAAAGAAAAGCATAGTAATATTTTAAATTGCCCCAAACTAGGAAATTTACATCTAGCGCTAGCACAAAAAAAGAAGAGAGGACTGAAAATATATGCGTGATAGGTGACTACAACGCAGTGGTAGACAACATAAAAGATCATAAAAGTACAAAGAAAAATAAGAAGGAAAGACGAAAGTTACCAAATACATTTGAAGAAATGGCACAAGAACTGAACTTAAGAGATGCATGGAGAAAATTACACCCTGCGAAAAGACAATATACATTTTTCTCACACCTGCACAATTCGTGGTCTCGAATCGACATGGCTTGGATGAACCCAGATTTGATAAATAATATAGAAGACATAGAGATACTACCAAATACATGGGCAGATCACAATCCTTTGGCAATAAAATGGAAAGGGCAGAAGAAAAAAGGACGATGGATATTAAACCAAAGAATTATAAAGGAAAAATTGTATATACAAACGATGGAAAAGGAATTGTGCAATTTCTTCAAAGAAAACAAAAAAGAACAGACAACGTTACAAAATCTCTGGGATACTACCAAGGCATATATGAGAGGGATATCAATAGCATATGTAGCAAGAAAAAATAAGGAGAAGTGGGAAAAACAAAAACAACTGCAAGATAAAATTAAAGAAATAGAAAAGGCATTACAAAAAGAACCACAGAATAATAAAATTATAAAAGAATGGGATCTAACGAAACATAAACTTAATTTAATTCAACAAGAAGAAATGGCAAGGAATATAACAATGGCAAAGCAAAACTATTTTGAAACTGCAAACAAACCTAGCAGATGGTTGGCCCACAAATTAAGGAAAGAAAAACCCAAAAGACTGTGTCAGATCCCAAAGAGTGATCGTGCCATTCAGTTGAGAGAAGGGGGGGGGGCTTGGGTTCAATTTATTAGCATTGCCTGTGTCAATTGATGGTTTACAACTTATACCCTGGCGCCAAGCATCCTGAGATCTCTTCACCTTTGGAGATGGTTTATGAGGGGCAATGTGGGATGTTTCACTTCAATGGATAACAGAAGATGGTCAGAGAAATGTATGTTTATCCGGTTCCCAGAGCAGCTGATAAAGAAAACATTTTCACATTTGTGTATTGGCTAGAATCTGCATTCTGGCTAATGGGAGGGGTCTCTACTGCTTTAACTCTACCTGCTTTGCCTAAAGAAGATAGAGAAATGTTAAACGGGAAGATAACACTATTAGAAATGAAAGGGGCAATTAAAAAACAAAAATAAAACACCAGGTCCAGATGGGATTACCGCTGAATTATATAAAATGCTACAAGAGTCACTAGAAGAAATCATGTTAGAGGTATATAATGAAATGTTAGAAAGAGAGAAAATACCAAACTCCTGGACAGAGGCGCTCATAACTTTAATTCCAAAGGAGGATACAGATAATCAAAAAATTCAAAACTATAGGCCAATCTCGCTGTTGAACGTAGACTATAAAATATTTGCAACAATCATAGCGGAATGACTCAAAACAATATTAAATAAAATTATCCACAGAGATCAGAATGGATTTTTGCCCAAACGACAGATAAAGGATAATACAAGAATTATATTACCGTAAATGTATTAGAATATTACGAAGCACATTAAGATAAACAATTAGCCTTGATACTGGTTGACGCACAAAAAGTGTTTGATAATTTGAATTGGCAATTTTTAAATATACAATTGGACATGATGAAATTTGGGGAAAAATTTACTAAAATGATTAAAACAATATATTCAAATCAAGGGGTCAGACAAGGATGTCCATTATCACTGTTATTATTTATACTTTCACTAGAAATTTTGTTAAAATGAATTAGGGAAAATCAGGATATAAAAGGGTTGAGAGCAAGAAAAGAGGAGTATAAATTACAGGCATTTGCCGACGATATGACATTTATAATTGAAGACCCATTGGAAACAGGGGAAACATTAATTAGAGAATTACAGGAATTTGGAAAGGTAGTAGGGCTAAAAATAAATAAAAATAAAACAAAAATAATAACTAAAAATCTTACACAAGAGCAAAGTAAAGAATTAGAAAGAAGATTAGAATTCCAAATATTAAAAAAGCAAAATACCCAGGGGATCTGGCTGAACGCNGTTATAACGAATTAGGGAAAATAAGGATATAAAAGGGTTGAGAGCAAGAAAAGAGGAGTATAAATTACAGGCATTTGCCGACGATATGACATTTATAATTGAAGACCCATTGGAAACAGGGGAAACATTAATTAGAGAATTACAGGAATTTGGAAAGGTAGTAGGGCTAAAAATAAATAAAAATAAAACAAAAATAATAACTAAAAATCTTACACAAGAGCAAAGTAAAGAATTAGAAAGAAGATTAGAATTCCAAATATTAACCAGACTGAGAGGGGGCTTTGGCCTTCCAGACTGGGAACTGTATTATCAGGAGGCCGCAGCAACCTGGATTAGAGAATGGGTAATGCTAAAAAACAAAAGAATATTAGCAATTGAAGGACATGATTTACAATGGGGTTGGCATGCATTCCTGTGGGAGGGAAAGGATAAAACACATAAATATTTCCATAGGCACCAGGTGAGAGATGCATTATTTGAAGTTTGGAGGAAAATTAAACAAAAATTTTACATAAAAATTCCGAGATGGGTTTCAACTATGGAAGCATTGGTTTACCCAAATGCTACAGACTTAAATAAGATAGTAACCTATAAGGAATTATCAGATAAACAAGGAAATTTAAAATCAAATCAGGAACTGCAAACACAGGGAATTAAGATAGACTGGTGGCCTTACTTACAGATACAAACAAAATATAAAAAGGATTCAGAACAGCACTGTTTTCAAAATGAGCAACAAGAAATTGATAAAATATTAACAGGCACAGATGAAAAAATGATCACTAAGATATATAGTTGTCTTCTAAAATTTAAAATGGAGGAGGAAATTGTGAAAGAAACGATAGTTTGGGCTAAAAACTTCGGGTACAATATTGAATTAGTTTAGTTAGTTTATTTAGTTTATTTATCTTTCTAT
>QLTV01001335.1:291582-308736 GCA_003457575.1 Thermophis baileyi | reverse complement strand
AAAATCTCCATTCCCACCCCACTCCAGGGGAAGGATACTGCAAAATCCCCATTCCCTCCACACTCCTGGGGGAAGGATATTGCAAAATCTTCATTCCCACCCCACTCTGGGGCCAGCCAGAGGTGGTATTTGCCGGTTCTCCAAACTACTCAAAATTTCCGCTACTGGTTCTCCGAACTACTCAAAATTTCTGCTACCGGTTCTCCAGAACCTGTCAGAACCTGATGGATTTCACCCCTGGTCCCTTCCAACTCTGTTAATCTGTATCTGTATCTGTATCTATTCTATACCTCTGCATTTGGTTTTTCTTGCCTAAGCATAAAACCTTCCTTTTCTCACTATTGTATTTTATTTTTTAGATAGGACCCAGTGTTCAAGTCTGTTGAGATCCTTCAGGGTCTTGAGCCTATACAGGTAGTCCTTGAATTAAAAACAGTTCATTTAGTGACCGTTTGAAGTACCAACGACACTGAAAAAAGTGACTTATGACTGTTTTTCACATGACCATTGCAGCATCCCCATGGTCATGTGATCAAAATTCAGATGCTTGGCAACTGGTTCATATTTATGACCGTTGCTGTGTCCTAAGGTCATGTGATAAACTTTTGTCACCTTCTGACAAGCAAAGTCAATGGGGACACCAGATTCGCTTAACAACCAGATTACTAACATATCAACTGCAGTGATTCACTTAACAATTGTGGCAAGAAAAGTTGTAAAATGGGGCAAAATTCACTTAACAAATGTCTCACTTAAGTGGTCGTAAGTTGAGGGCTACCTGTATTCTGGAGTTTTGGCTATTCCTACCAGCTTGGTGTCTCTGCAAATTTGATGAGTTCCCCTTCCATCCCCTCATCTAAATAGTTTATGAAGATATTGAACAGTACTGGGCCTAAGACAGAACTTTGGGGTACTTGTTTATGTCTATAAACAAAACCTAATTTCTTTTAATGAATTTTTGGAAGAATTGTTCCAGGAACATGTGAGATCAAATAACAACCTAGACAGGGGTGAAATGTGAAAATTTTCCCTACCGTGGGCGTGGCTTATTTTGTGGGCGTGGCTTGGAGGTCAGGTGGGTGTGGCTTCAGGTGGACGTGGCCATGTGGTCATGTGACTGGGTAGGTGTGGCCATGTGGTCATGTGACTGGGTGGGTGCGGCCAATTTAGCAGTCCATTTTGCCAGGGAGCAGGGGGTTGGACTAGATGACCTCTGAGGTCCCTTCTAGCCTTTGCTGTGCTGTTTCAAAGCATCCTCTAAAGCTGTGTCTAGTGCCAGCCAGGTTTGTGGTCCTCCCTTCCTCCCTCCCTCCGTCCTTTCGTTCTTTCTTTCTTTCTTTCTTGTGTGGGAAGCAACCCCCCCCAAATAAAATATTACTCATAATAAAAGGCTCACAGAAAAACAAGAAAAAATCAAGCTGCTAAAGAAGAACCTGCCTGAAACTCATTCCACATTCCTGCCTGATAGATAATGAGATAATGACCGTAGAGAAAGTGGAAGCGTCTTGAGCCCGTGAGATTCGACCCGCCGAACTGCAGCTAGCAGTCAGCTCAAGTAGCCTGCAGTACTGCACTCTAACCACTGCGCCACCTCGCAGTGAATCAGAATAAGCAGCCCCACACTCAAGACCCGACACAGGACGAAAGTCATTTAGCCACAATGGGAATCACCCAAACCCTTTTAGAAACACAAAGCCCATATTGCACAAACCCCAAAACTTCAAAAACATAGAACCATATAAGAATCCTTCCTTTTATCCAGTTTGTTGTTCAGCTAACCCAGAATGTCACTTCGCTTCTGCAATTAAAAACCTCCTTCCGAGCAGCTTCCGAAGGCTTTTCAATTTAAAGCAGGAGTCTCCAAAGTTTGCAACATTAAGACTTGTGGACTTCAACTCCCAGAATTCCTCAGCCAGCCATGTGGCTAACTTTGGAGACTGCTGTCTCCAAAGCATTTGTTTTTCTTGTTTGCCAAGCAACCTCCTTCTAACACCTCTCCCTTTCTTTCTCCCTTCCCTTCCCTTCCCTTCCCTTCTCCCTCCCCCCCTCTTTCTTTCTTTCAGGGGAACCGGCAGGGAAAATAGGCTTTAAAAAGTTTAAAAAAAACCAGGAAGTGATGATGTTGGGGCAGGTGGGTGGAGCTTCACGCTGCCATCCCGGTTCTCCGAACCAGCTGCTGCAATCGTTACCTACTCGCCCGAACCAGGCCGAACCGGGAGGATTTCACCCCTGAACCCAGAGGATCTGTCTCCTCTCCAGTCTCTCTCCCGCTGTTTCTTTGCCTGCTTGCAGTGTCTGAGTGAAGAGCACTTGCAAGCCAATGACACTTTGGGGCAGCTTCAAGCCTCCCATCAGCTTGTAAACGCTCTTCACGCCAAGACTGGAATGGTGTGAAAGTCATTTGCAAGCCGATGGGAGGCTTCAAGCAAGGCAATTTCACTGTCCCAAAGTCTCGTTGATTTGTAAGTGCTATTTGTGCCAAGACTGGGATGGCACAAAAAGCATTTGCAAGCCAATGAGACTTTGGGGCAGTGAAACCCCTTGCTTCAAGCCTCCCATCGGCTTGCATATGTCTTTTGCACCATCCCAGTCTCGGCGTGAAGAGTATTTACAAGACGACGAGACTTTGGGGCAGCGAAATCACCTTGCTTCAAGCCTCCCATCGGCTTGTAAATGCTCTTTGCGCCGAGACTGGAACGGTGCGAAAGGCATTTGCAAGTCAATGGGAGGCTTGAAGCAAGGCGATTTCACTGCCCCAAAGTCTTGTCAACGTGCTCTTCAGCTGGATTTGGTACAGGCCTTGGTTCACCAGAGAACAGAGGCCTAAACTACTGTAGTGTGAGAGTAGTGCAAGATCTGACGTTACTGATCTCGTGTGATCTTACTCTACAGTCAGAGGTGGGCTTCACATAATTTAACAACTGGTTCGCCCAGAATTGAAAATGTGTGCATGCGCCTTGCACACATGCACACTGCATCAAAAACACAGCAATTGTATAGGATGGGATAGCTTCGCTCACATGCGTGCCTTGCGCACATGAGTGCCGCATCAGAAACATGGCGATTGTATAAGGTGGGATAGTGCTGGGGCGGGTGGGTGTGCCCAGCCACTGGCCGTAACTACTGGTTCACCCGAATTGGTCCGAACTGGCTGAATCCCACCCCTGACTACAGTACTTTAGGCCTCTGTTCTCTACAAACTGAGATTGCATGAGATCAGCTGCAAAACACTTTGCAAATGAAGATGCCTTCCTTCTGTTTGCAAAGCCTTTTGCCCCGGATCTCATGCAGGCCTCGGTTCGCAGAGAACACATGCCTAAAGTACTGTACTGTAAGATCACACGAGATCAGTAGCGTCAGATCTTGCGCTACTGATCTCGTGTGATCTCTCACTACTTTAAGCCTCTGTTTTCTGCAAATGCACCAAAGCAGGCAAAGGAACTGATGGCTCACTAGATCGTTGCAAGGTAAGTGAGTCTCCACAGGCCCAATAACTGTGTAGACCCGGCAAGGGGGGGCATAGGCAGGCGAATGTTGCAGCACCCCTCCCATCGTTCGTAAGTGTGAATGACGGCCATGCTGCTGCAACATTCGTAACTTCGGGACTGGGTCATAAGTACTTGGTGGAGGCTAGGTCGTAACTTTGAACGGTCGCTAAGTGAACTGTTGTAAATTGGAGATTACCTATATTGATAGGTTGGAGAAATGGATTGAAAATAACAAAATAAAACAATGCAAATGCACATTGTAGTGAAATTAAATGCATAGCTATATGATATAAGTTAGCTGGATTGGTAATGATTCTGTAAAAAAGATCTTGAAATAATAGTTGGATGGAAGATGGATATGTTCCAGCAGTAAAATGTGGCCGCATTAAAAAAAAAAAGCAAATGCAAATTTACATCAACAGAATATTATTTCCAAATCACAGAAATTTCATTTTGTTTTGCTTTGATCCACTCTGCTACTGGATCCAGTTCTGGGCATCGCAGTCAGAAGGATTCCAAATAATTTAAAGTTGGTTCAGTGGAAGGCTACAATGATGTTCAGGGGATTAGACAGATAAAATAAATTGAATGAATGTTTAGCAATGAGAAAAGATGACTGAGTAAAGTTATGATTACATTCGTCAGACACTTAAGGAGAAGCATATGGTCCTTGAATAAAATTGAATAAATTTTAGGGATAAGAAGGCAGATTCTAACTGAGTATTCTAAGTTAGTAAGAATAATTTAATACGGAAACAGATTATCCAGTGAAGTGATGGGTTTAACTGGAAGTGTTCAGGTAGAATGCTTCTGAAATGCTTCAGTTTGGCTACTTCCACTTAGTAGGGCAGGGGTGTCAAATTCAATTTCATTGAGGGCCGGATCAGCATTATGGTTGCCCTCAAAGGGCCAGGTGGGTGTGGCTGGGTGGTCATGTGGCATGGCCAACTCGACCTGGCCTCAACATCTCTCATGTAGAGGGGCACCTGTGATGGGCTAGACAAGGCTGGGAGGGGTGATCCAGCACCAAAACCTGGGGGGGAGCTGAGCATCGGTGCTTGAGCGCAGCTGGGGAGGGTGCTTGGAGGGTAAAACGGTGCTGGTGCACAGGGGTGGGAGGCAGCCAAACTGCCCATTCAGTTTTAGGCTGGAGTCCAGGTGCAGAGGCAAGAGCAGTGGGGAGAGATCAAAATGGGAAGCCCCTGCCACTGCTGTCTGCCCTTTGCCCATGGCGGCTCCCCATTTTTACCCCCCTCCCCATTGCAATCTGTGCAGTATTGTTCAAGCCCCAAGCACCCTCCTCAGTCACGCACAATCACCGATGTCCTGCAGTTCGTGTAGTACTGTAGTGCAAGATCACACGAGATCAGTAGCGTGAGGTCTTGCGCTATTGATCTCACACTACAGTAGTTTAGGCCTCTGTTCTCTGTGAACTGAGGCTTGTATGTGTCCGCCTCCCAGCACACTTTATTGGTGTCAGCCCATGCCCTCCAGCTGGCCGGGCACGCCCAGCCGGACGCCTCCCAGCCAGTGACTCTTCTTGGGCTGGAAATGTGAGGCACGCCTCTCTCCAGAGGTGGTGGTGCATCCGCAATGTCCGTCCCAAGCAGCATGCGGGTGGGCGGAGGCCTCCGGACCGGCCAACGTGCCGGCAATGTCGTCCTGGTGCTGCCAGGCCTGGGCTTGGGATCTGATGAACAGTGTGCGGCGCAACCGGAAGTAACCATTGCCGCTGCAGCCACTGGCTGCTCGCCTCATTGTCCACGTCGTTCCCTCCACCCCCCAGGTATGGTGAACCCCAGGCTGGGGTTCAACAGGTGGCTCCCCTCTACCAGGGGCGCACATGGAAGACAGCAAGCACAAGCATTAGACACAGCAACACCCCCAGCATGCGCAACCAGTTACTGTACCTCCCCCCAGGTTTGTAGGGATACTGCCGATGGAACTGCTTACAGAGGTGTGCAGCCCTCATGTCCTTGTCCCTTACCCACGAAGTGTCTGTGGATGGATATCCCTTCCACTATACTAGGTATTGTAGCCTGCCCCAATGGAGTCGGGAATCCAACACTCGGTCAATTTCATAATGGCCCCCCTCCAAGGGACCCGGGGGTGGGGAATGGGCCAGATATTGGCCTTCTCTACCGGCTTTAGTAGGCTGCTGTGAAACCCCGGGTGAACCCGGCCCAGTAGGCAGGGAAGTTTCAGCTCCACGGTAACCGGATTGATCACTCTAATGATTGTAAAAGGACCCAGATATTTTGGGGCCAGTTTTTTACACAGCACCTTTAACTTTAGATATTTTGTTGAGAGATACACCCAGCCCCCCACCTGGAACGGCTTATGGGGAGCTCATTTTTTGTCGGCCTGGGCCTTGAAGCTCTCTGCTGCTTTCTTTAACGCTGTTTTCACAGCGCTCCATACACCCCATATTGTTTCTATCCACTTGTTTGGGCTGCTCGGGTTAGGAGGGCCCTGGGGGCACTCAGGAATGGGCAGGAACTCCACCCCATTAACCACCCAGAAGGGGGTGAAACTGGTGCTGCTGTGCACTGCGTTATTTTATGCCACCTCAGCGAATGGCACGAGTTCTGCCCAGTCGTTTTTCTGATAGGTGATGTAACCTATCAGATACCGTTCCACCATGGCATTCTCTCTCTCTGCTGCACCATTTGTGCTAGGGTGGAACACTGAGCTAAGGCCTTGGGAGGAGCCGATCATGCGGACAAACTCCCGCCAAAACTTTGTGGTGAATTGTACCCCCCGATCTGAAATGATCCGCCATGGCACTCCATGGAGGTGGTAGACGTGTAGAATGAACAGATTAGCCAACCGTTGCACTGATGGCAGTCCAGGGCATGGCACAAAATGAGCCTGTTTGGAGAAATGGTTGATTACTGTCCATATCACGATGTGGCCATTGCTTCATGGTAACTCCACAATGAAGTCCATGGCTATATCTTCCCATGGTTGGGTGGGGTCAGCCACAGGCTGCAGGAGCCCAAGAGGCTTGTCCGACCATAGTTTTGTGGTGGCACAGACCGGGCAACTTTTTATGTAGTCCTCCACCTCTGACTTCATCCTGGGCCACCAGAATTGACACCTGGTGAGATGTAGGGTCTTGAGAAACTCGAAGTGGCCAGCCTGCTTGACGTCATGGCACCGCCAAAGTACACGTGGCCTTAGGGCAGATGATACGTATCATTTGCTGCCCATCCATGCGACGCCGTCCCATTGGGTCAATATTTGTTGGTTCTCCCGGAATCAGGGGTCAGTTAGTAACTCTGCTGGTAAATCCTGCATCAGGTCATCGATTGGCTCTCTGGTTTTTACTCGTGTTGCTTGTTGGGAAGCGGAGGGTATGATAGCGTGAACATCTTCCCGGCGGCTGTTGTATTGGGGCATCTGAAGCAGGGCGTCTACCAGGAAGTTTCTACTGGCCGGAATATAATGCAGGGTCAGTGGCTAAGATGCTGAGCTTGTCGATCAGTGGTTCGAATCCCTAGCGTTGCATAATGGAGTGAGCTCCCGTTACTTGTCCCAGCTTCCACCAACCTAACAGTTCGAAAGCACATAAAAAATGCAAGTAGAAAAATAGGGACCACTTTGGTGGGAAGGTAACAGTGCTCTGTGCACCTTCGGCATTTAGTCATGCCGGCCACATGACCACAGAGTGCTGCTGTTCTTCGGCTTAGAAAAGGAGATGAGCACCGCCCCTAGAGCCGGAAACAACTAGCACGCATGTGTGGGGCAACCTTTACCTTTACTTAAACCGGAACCACTGGAAATACTGTGCCCAGTGGACCTACTTTGGTGACAATTGACATAGGGTTTGAAGCACTTTGAGGTTTTTGTGGTCCGTCCACACCTCGAACGGCACTTCAGCCCCCTCCAGGAGGTGCTGCCATGTCAGTAATGCCCACCGAACAGCAAAAGCCTCCTTCTCCCAAATTGCCCAGCCCCATTCTGTGTCAGTGAGCTTGTGGGAGGTGTATGTGCACGGTTGCAGTTGGCCTAGCTCATTTAATTGAAGCAGGATGGCACCCACAGCTACGTCACTGGCGTCAGGCTGTATGATGAACGACCGTCCAGGGTCTGGGTGTTTCAAGACAGGCTTTCTGGTGAACAGTCCCTTTAGTAGTTCGAACTCTCTTTGGCAGTCTATTGTCCATTGTATGGGCTAGCCAGGATGGGGCTTAAGCGTCGTGTGCTTTGTTTTTAGTAGGTTGGTTAACAGCAATGCCACCCTGGCGAATGACAGGATAAATTGTCTATAAAAGTTTGCAAAGCTGAGGAAGCTCTGCAACTACCAGCGTGTCTTTGGCGCCTGCCATTCCAGCATGGCCTGGACTTTATATGGATCCATTTCCACCCCTGTGTTTGATATGCGGTGGCCATAAATAGTCTAGATGGGTCTGGTGGAACTCACACTTGGAGTATAGATGTGAAGCCAACAGTTTCTTTAACACTTGCCGTACCAGTTGGGTGTGATCCTCCATGGCGGTGGTGTAGATAAGTATGCTGTTCAGGTATACCAGTACCCCTTGGTACGGGTGGTCATGTAGCACATTGTTAATCAACTGCATGAACACAGCCAGGACTCCCTGGAGAACGAATCCAGGCCTCCCGTAAATCCAACCTGGTGAAAAACTGGCCCTTTGCCAAATGGGCAAGCATGTATTTCATGAGGGGTGTATGTGCGTATTCTCCACACAAACCCTGTCAATCCCCTGGAAATCAACACACAAATGCAGTGTCCCATCTTTCTTTTCCATGAAGAGTACGGGAGCCACAATCCGTGAGCGAGCCAGTTGGATGAATCCTCTAGCCAAGTTTTTGTCAATGTACCGCTGCAGTTCTCCCATCTCCTTTGGCATCATAGATTACATCTTTGGCTTGAGTAGTTTGGCTCTGGGGATAATCTCGATGGCACAGTCCGTGGGGCAGTGAGGAGGTAGTACCTCACACTTCTTCTCATTGAAGACATCTGCTAGGTCTGCATAGACCTGGGGAAAGGAGTGCTGGCCCAGCTCCAGGGCCTTCCCTGACCGCCCCTCCGTTTCCTTCTCGGCCCCTCCATGTGCCTGCTTGTGCGGAGGGGGTCTGGGTCTGACTCCTATCCTCAGCTTTCGGTACCCGCCTTCCCACCATATTGTGGGGCCCCACTTGTCTAACCAGGCTAAGCCCAGGATGACAGACTCGGTCATCTTTGCTACGACGATGAACCGAATGATTTCCCAATGCTTCCCTATCTCTAGTCATACCGGCTCGGTGACGTGGGTTGCCGCCCCCCCAATAACAAGCTGTCAACCTGATTGAAGTGAACAGGCTTGGCCATCTCCCATACCCAGAGGCCTAAGGCAGCGGTTACCGCTTGACTGACCAAGCATCGGTTACATCCTGAGTCAATCAGCACTACATATGTCCCACGCCGTCCCGAGCGGGGCCCCACTATGGTTACAGGCACAATGAATGGCCAGATGGGCTGGCTTACCATCGGGTCCTCTGGATCCTCATCCTTGCTGTCGTAGAGTGCCAGCTGGTACTTCCCGATTGTCTCCTCTCCTCCCTCTGGGGCCGTCCCTGAGACGTCCGCCTGCTGTGCTGCCCTGGACCATTCAGGAGTCTGCCGGCCCGTCTTTCTGGGGGTCCCTGTCATCATGGTTGGTTTTTTCGGTGCCGGTGCCAGGCACTCGGCCGCATGGTGTCCCAGTTGATTGCATCAGAAACAATGTAGCAATGGCCGAGCAGGACTGGTTGCGAGGCCCAGTGCTCCAGGAACTGAAGGGGCTGGCTGGAAGCCACCAGGCGGTCTGTCCAGGGCCCATCAGGGTCCCAATAGGAGCCCGACGGGGCCCACATCTGGCCTAAGGGCCGGAACTCACGTAGCCCTGCATCCAAGTCAATGACTGCCTGGTACCACTCTTGAAGCCTGTGCGGGATGCACAGCCTGGTGTAGATCATGGTCCAAACCCACCCTAAACTGATGGACCAGCAACCTCTCCGGCCAGGCCCATAGCCTACTGGCCACCCAGCAAAACTCCCGAACTTAGTCCAACACTGAACGGCCCCTCTGCTTTAACAACAGGAGCTCTCCTTCTGCCAGTTGCGCATGGGACCCATCCTTGAAGTGAGCCCGTAGCACTTCCAAGAAAAGGCCTGCATCTGCTAGCTCCTGGGCATGTTCACTGTGCAGATCTGCCACTCATTCAGCAGTGTCCCCTTCCAACACCACAGTAACCACCACTGCCATCACCCATTGCGATGGGTAGAACTGGGCATATTGGTCTAGGTGGCTGATGGCCTGGCTGAGAAACAAGGCCAAGTGGTCTGGGTTTCCGTCAAATGAAGCCTGTAATGGCGGTGGGACCCACGGCACCTGCTGGGGCCAGAACCCCATTGGCCCTGTAGGGCCCTGAGGGACCCTGGGTGGCCGGCCTGGCCCTGGTGGCCCAGTATCCAGGCCCCTCCAAGCCACCTGAGAGGCCCCTGGCCCCGGCCTCTGGCCCTGGGCACCAGTGGCCCCAATGTTCCCCGCTGTCACCAAACCCCCCAGTGAAGAACTCTGCTCCAAAGCCCCCACTTGCAAGGTCTCCTGGGCCTGGCTGGAGGCCATGTCAAGGCAAAGTTTCGGGCTGGCTAAACAGAAATGGGTCTGCGAGGGCAGAGCCGGCGGGGGCCCTGAGTGCCCCGGCTGCCATGCTGCATCTGCACCTGTCTCCCATGGCTGCCAAGATAGAGCATCTTTCCTTCCTGAACCACTCCCGCAGCACGTCCATGGTGTAGCTACCAGGTGTGGTTGAGTAACTCCACTCCCCTTCCTCGTCGCCAGTCAGACATCTCTCCCACCACTCAGTCAAACACGCTCTGGAGGGGGGAGGGGTTGGTAACTTCAGACCGAGCCCCCCTGTCACAGATGAACTATGCCACCACTCCCCTAGGGACCCTGGCTCCTGAGGGCCTCCATTCGGACCTCTGCCGGCTGGGCCACCAAATGGACCTCATGCTCCTTTGGCCTCACGGCCACCAACGTTTTGTCCCTCGTGGCCTCTGGCATGGCCACCTCCTCCGGGGCAGTTTCTGCCACGTTCCCCACATCCACCGCTGGCACCGTCCTTTCCACCATCGCGTTGCTACTCTCCTACCTTGGGCTGTCCACCAGAGAGGCTGGAAAAGAAAAGAGAGCACTGACTTTCTCTCATAGGTCTGAGGCCAGATCTGGGCCGAACCAAGCAAAACTAAGCAAGCATGCTCAGGAGCTTTCAAGCCAGCAATTCGTTTATTCAGGCCAGAGCCTCAGTACACAATGAGTCCAGAGTTGGTGTAAAGTCAGCGCTGGGAGCGTCTGCCTCCCAGCGTGCTTTATTGGCGTTGGCCCATGCCCTCCAGCTGGATGGGCACACCCAGCCGAACGCCTCCCATCCGGCAACTCTTCTTGGGCAGCGGTGGCGCGTCTGGGATGTCCATCCCATGCAGCTGGCATGTGGGTGGGCAGAGGCCTCTGGACCAGCCGACGTGCCCACGATGTCATCTTGGTGCCACCAGGGATCCGATGAACAGCTGTGCAGTGTGACCGGAAGTAACCACCTCCGCCGAAGCTGCCGGCTGCTCGCCTCATCGTCCGCGTCATTCCCTCCACCCCCCCCAGGTATGGTGAAGCCCAGGCTTGGTTTCAACAGTCTTGTTGGCTTGCAAACGCTCTTTGCAGCGAGACTGCAACAGTGCAAAAGTTTGCAAACTGATGGGAGGATTGAAGCAAGGAATTTCACTGCCCCAAAGTCTCATTGGCTTGCAAACACTTTTCATGCCATCCCAATCTTCCTCCGTGCTCAGGAGGGGATGATGGCAGGGGGAGAGTTTGGCAGCGCTGCTGCCGGCCATGGCTTTTCCATGCGGGGGCGGGGCAGTCCTAGTGAAAGGGGTCTGTGAGGCCAGGCTGGAAAGTGGGGCATGGAGGCGCTGGTGTGGGTGTGGTGCAGATCTACAAATTGGTTGCGGCCATCCAGGCTGGAACATGATCAGCCTTAAATCCAACCTGCGTGGCCACCCTGGAGCCAGCGAGAAACCACCTCACCGCCTCAGCCCCACCCACTGGGCATGTGCACACTGGCAAGCACTGGCATCCTGGATGAAAGGAAGGCACGCAGAACATAGTCAGCCTGTGGGGCTCGCTGCCTCCTGTGAGCACACCCAGGGGGCAGAGCAGGGGCAGCAGGAGGGCCTCTCAAGTCAGATCTAAGGCTGACCATGTTCTGGCCCAGATGGCCACCACCAGGTTGTAGAATAGATCTGTGCCATGCCTGCACTAGAGCCTCCATGCCCTGTTCATTGGCCTGGCCTCACAGTCCGTGAGGCTTCCCTTTCACTGGGACCGGCCCAGCCCCCACATGGGAAAGCCACAGCTGCCAATGGCACAGTCACTGGCAGCACTGCCAAACTCTCCTCCTGGCCCTTGGGGCCACCCTGGAAACAGCGAAGGACCGGCCTTCATCACCTCGGCCTGGCCCAGGCCGACCAGGTGCTGATCTACAACTTGTGGCGGCCATCCGGGCCTGAATGCAGTCAGCCTTAGATCTGACCCATGCAGCTGTCCTGGAGCCAGTGAGATACCCTGCTGTCTTGGCCCCACCCCCTGGGCGTGCGCACAGAAGGCGGTGAGTGCTGGTGTCCTGGGTGAAAGGGAAGCGGCCAGAATGCAATCAGCCTGCAGGGCAAGATGGTCCCCACGGATGCCAGGCCCTGTGCTTGCTCGCCCTCTCCTGTGCACGTGCCTAGGGAGTGGGGTGGGGAGGCCCCTTACTGGCTCCAGGCTGGCCACACGGATCTAAGGCTGACCGCGTTCCAGCCCAGATGGCCACTGATTTGTAGATCAGCACCCAGTCGGCGGGCCGGTCCTTCACTGTTTCCAGGGCGGTTCCGTGGGCCAGATCTAATCACATTACAGGCCGGATCTGGTCCGCGGGCCTTGAGTTTGACACCCCTGTAGTAGGGGGATTACTCAATTGCCTAAGTGACAATTATAACCTTATAACTTTTCCCAATCCAAAGAGAAAACCTATCAGGACAGTTTATACAACAGGAACCAAGTGCATCTCATCTACAGAATTTATATAGAGAGGACCTAGATGATGATGCTTTTTGTGTATAATCCAAGTTCCTTTCTCTATTTTCCTTACTATAAACAACTGTTAAGACTGTTTTTTCTTCTACATGCTTAAAGTTATATTTCTCCCTAAATGATCCCTGATTTATCCCCCTCCTACTCCTACTCCCCCCCAATAAATAGGGTATCAGTTTCTATTTAACTTTTAGTGCATGTTGTTCTGCTCTACAGCAGAAAAAATAAATATAAAAAATAAATTATAAATTATATTTTTTTATAAATAAATTAAAAAAAATAAATTATTCTCATGATTTATTTTTTTTACATTTGATTTGGTCATATTTAACCAAGAAGCTGTCAGATCCCTAACGTGATACTGCCATTCAAATGGAGGGAGGGGGGAACATGGGGATAAGTTGTATTTTATAACCTTTATCGTGGCGCCTAGGCACCCTGGAGTATTCTCACCTTTTGTGGAATGAGGGCCATGTGGATTGCTTCAGTTTGCTAGAAGCGGAAGAAGACCCTGGGAACAGCTCCTTATCTGTTTCTCAGGAAGGGCGTTACAATAACATCTTCACACCTGTGGATTGGCTAAATCAACATTGGATTGGAGGGAGGGATTCTAATGACCTATTTCTAACTGTATAACATCGGAGGGAATTTAGAATCTGCTTTGCCTTTGTTCTGCTATCACTTCTTCTCAATAAAAGATTCCCTTTGAAATACCAAGTTTCAAGAGTCTACACTTTCTTGGGAAAGAAGAGCAGATTCTGCCTTACATAAAGCAGATTCTGCAAAATTAGGTCAACCCAGAGAGGCATATTCTCGCTCTACCGTGGGGACCTTGCAATGATGTTGGAGCAAAACAGTGACCAAGGAGAAACTGAATGCTGTGCCAATATCTCCACCATCACTCAACCAGAAGCATACTCCTTATACCCAGTCGTGGAGATGGGGACACCCCAAGAAGACTCCAAGAAACCTCGCTGGTCGATTGGAATTGGGAAAAAGAGAGACAACTGGGATGGGAGAACATGAGGAGTTACTCTAACCCGAGGCAGTCGGAAGCCAGGCTGGAAGGTGGAGCTGGAAGCCCTATCCAATCAAGAAGAGACTTTCAAAGAAACCAGGAGGGAAGACCGACTGAAGCGCCACATCAACCAGCTGGTGTTAGAGGCACTAGAAAACATCAACCTGAGGGTAGAACCGGAAACGCCACCCAGAGGGACAGAAACCGCAGCCGCCACAGACGATGCCCGGGCGATTACTCCAGATCCCACCACAGGAAATCAAGCCGATGCCGCTGGGATAGCTGCTGCCACAGTGAATCGCCCCCCCCCTGCAACCCGGGTGGCCACGAATATACCAGATCAGCCCAGGGGCCCGCAGTTGGAGTTAATGGCACCACCCTTAGGAGTGAAATTCGATGGAGACCCGCAGCAACTGGGGTTCTTTGTGGTGCATGTACTGACTTACATGCAAGAATACGGCCGTGCATTTCAAACCCAGAGCACTCGAGTGCGAGTTGTGACGCTCGCCTTAGAAGGAGCCGCGGCCAAATGGATGGTCACCCTGCACAGCGCAGATGCAGCAGAGCTGAGAAACTTCGACAGATTCATGACAGCTCTGCGTCACCGTTTTGAGGACCCCCTAGCCAACTGGAAAGCCCAAGACCGACTCAAAGTCGTGAAGTAAGGGCAGCAATCCATAGCTGAATACACTAAGGAGTTCCGGGACCAGGCTTGCTGTGTCGACTGGCCCGAGGACATCTTGGTGAGCTGTTTCAAAGATGGATTAAATCATGACCTCTACAATGCCTCCATTGCCAGAGGAGCACCAGATTGCCTGCTTCACCGCAGAGGAAGCTGAGATCGACATGATTAGGAACCTGAAGAGAGGTTTCATTGAACCGGCACGCCCAAAAATCACAGCCCCAGTACTTTTCAGAGAGAAAAAAGACGGCTCTATGAAATTATGCGTAGATTATAGAAATTTGAATACAATTTGCATAGAAAACATGTACCCTCTTCCCCTTATGAAGGACATGCTAGCACACCTCCACCAAGGAAAAATCTTCTCAAAACTAGACCTGAGGGAGGCATATTATCGAATAAGAATAAGGGAGGGAGACGAGTGGAAAATGGCTTTTAACACACCACTTGGCTGCTACCAATTTAAAGTACTTCCTTTTGGATTACAAGGAGCCCCAGCTGTATTCATGCAGTTGATAAACGAAGTACTCCACGAGCATTTATATAAAGGGGTCCTAGTTTACCTGAACAATATTTTAATTTATACAGATACAAAAGAAGAACATGTAAAATTGCTCAGGGCAGTCCTAAACAAACTCTGTGCAGCAAAACTCTATGCCAAGCTCTCTAAGTGCGAATTCCACCAGGAAAAGATCGACTACCTGGGATATTGCATTTCATACAAAGGAATAGAAATGGATCCCCAAAAGGTCCAAGCAGTAATTGACTGGGAAATGCCTCACACATGCAAGCAACTGCAAAGCTTCCTAGGATTTGCTAACTTTTACGGCAAATTTATTCCCACCTTTGCTCAAATTGCTCTTCCCATAACCAACCTCCTAAAGACAAGAGGGGAGGGGAAACCAAAACTCAAATAAGCCGTTGAACTGGTCAATGGAATGCCAATCGGCATTTGAAAAACTCAAGCGGCTTTTTTCGGCTGAACCAATTCTAAAGCATCCAGATACAGAAGGACCGTTTGTAATACAAACAGATGCCAGTGACGTGGCAATAGGGGCAGTCCTACTACAAACAAATGAGCAGGGGCAGCTGCAACCCTGTGCCTACACATCCAAAAAACTAACAGACACTGAACAAAGGTGGGCCATCTGGGAAAAGGAAGCTTATGCAGTCCACTGGGCACTTCTTACGTGGAGACAATTTTTAGAGGGAAGTAAGATCCCTTTTGAAGTCTGGACTGATCACAAAAACTTGGAAGCCCTAAAAACCCAGAGAAAACTCTCGCCAAAATAAGTCAGATGGCCTTAATATTTCAAATGGTTTGATTTTACCCTTAAGTATTTCCCTGGGGGGAAAAACTTCCTAGTGTCAGGGTTCCAAATAGCATCTAAAATTAACTCAGAGTCCAATGCAAAGTATTGTTCAAAGTTCCAATTTATTAGTAGAGCCATGTTGGCACAGCTGTGAGAAACCTGAATCTGATGCTACGAGGGTTTCTCCACCCAGTTGAAAGATCAAGCCCCTTGTCCCCACACCCACAAGTTCATCACATTCACCACTCATCTTCTGCCAATGTGTCTGTTACTCCCCTCAGCTTCCGGGCAGGTGCTGGACAAAGGATGACCTTGAGAATCTAAAGGAATTTGTTATGGCTACATTTCTACATCCCTCATGCAATAGCCCCTCCCAAATTCCCACAGCAAGAATATGTTTTTAAATGCATAAAGTGTGGCAGGCCGAAGTGTCCAAATAAGATGGCTTTGGCCTGACACCTAACAGATGCCCTATCAAGGAAGCCTCAATACAACAGCGCAAAACCTATAGTGATAAGACCACTCCTCCAAGATAGCCAAGTAGCAGCTAAAGTAATCACTAGATTGCAAGAAAAAAAGAGAGAACTGCTGATAATGAAACCGCCCAAGCATTTAAACAGGCTTTAAACACCGACGAGTGTGTCAGATCCCAAAGAGTGATCGTGCCATTCAGTTGAGAGAAGGGGGGGCCTTGGGTTTGATTTATTAGCATTGCCTGTGTCAATGGATGATTTACAATCCATGCCCAGGCGCCAAACATCCTGAGATCTCTTCACTTTTGGAGAAGGTTTATGAGGGGCAATGTGGGATGTTTCACTTCAATGGATAACAGAAGATGGTCAGAGAAATGTATGTTTATCCGGTTCCCAGAGCAGTTGATAAAGAAAACATTTTCACACTTGTGTATTGGCTAGAATCTGCATTCTGGCTAATGGGAGGGGTCTCTACTGCTTTAACTCTACCTGCGTTGCCTAAGGGTATTCAGACGTTGCTTTGAATGGAATGCTTTCACTTCTGCTTAATAAAAGATCCTGTTGAACGACATTGGCTCAGAAGTTCTTGCTTTCTTAAGTTAGACGTAGAGGCGTTCCTTACAGTCTGTGTGTGTGAGAGAGAGAGATCCGATCCACCTTCAGAGAGTTACCGTATACCAGGGCTGGTGACGGTGTGCTCTCTCTGTCTCTCTCTCTGTCTCTCTCTCTCTCTCACACACACACAGAGGTTCGCAGGAGCTTTTCGCCCTCCTGGCAGTGCTGCTCTTGGCCACCCTGCTGGGCTGCGCCTGCCTGATGCGGGGCGAGTTGGCCCAGATCTATGACCTTTGGAGCGCCCCCCCCCCATGCTACTGGCCTGCCAGGGGCCTTTCACCAGTGGCCTCCGGTGAAGCCGCACCGGCCGTACCGCCTCGCCCACCACTTTGGGCTGCTGAGCATCAACCTGCATGTCAACTTGGTGCTGCAGGTGCTGGGCTATGCGCCCAGCGTTCTTTGGGCCCTGGTGGGCGCTGCAGCTCTCGTGCTGGCTGTGTGAGGTGGGGG
>QLTV01001335.1:277070-288748 GCA_003457575.1 Thermophis baileyi | reverse complement strand
CCCAGGCGCCAAGGCGCCAAACATCCTGAGATCTCTTCACTTTTGGAGAAGGTTTATGAGGGGCAATGTGGGATGTTTCACTTCAATGGATAACAGAAGATGGTCAGAGAAATGTATGTTTATCCGGTTCCTTGATAAAGAAACTTATACCCGGGCGCCAAGCATCCTGAGATCTCTTCACTTTTGGAGAAGGTTTATGAGGGGCAATGTGGGATGTTTCACTTCAATGGATAACAGAAGATGGTCAGAGAAATGTATGTTTATCCGGTTCCCAGAGCAGTTGATAAAGAAAACATTTTCACACTTGTGTATTGGCTAGAATCTGCATTCTGGCTAATGGGAGGGGTCTCTACTGCTTTAACTCTACCTGCGTTGCCTAAGGGTATTCAGACGTTGCTTTGAATGGAATGCTTTCACTTCTGCTTAATAAAAGATCCTTTTGAACTACATTGGCTCAGAAGTTCTCGCTTTCTTAAGTTAGACGTAGAGGCGTTCCTTACAGAGTGGTTCCTAAACCACAAAAACCTCTGTCTCATCAAAGATGACTTAGCATGGGTGGGAAGAAAATTATACGTACCAGCCAGCCAAAGATTGCCCCTTATGAAACGCTGCCATGACTCTAAATTGGCTGGTCATTTTGGATTTGTCAAAACATTGCACCTCGTTAAAAGACAATTCTGGTGGCCATCACTGAAAAGGGATATCAAAAACTATGTGGCTAGCTGCCCCATCTGCGCTGCAGCAAAAAGACAGCAAGGAAAAATCCCGGGACTTTTGCAAACAGTAGCTGAACCTTCAGCACCCTGGAGAGAGATCTCTATGGACTTTATAGTAGAATTGCCAGAAAAAGCAGGGAACACTGTTATCTGGGTTGTAACAGACCTATTTTCTAAACAAGCTCATTTTATTCCTTGTCAAAAGATCCCAACAGCCAAAAGCTTAGCAAAATTGTTCCTTATACACATTTATCGATTGCATGGAGCTCCACAAAGAATTATTTCTGACGGGGGTCCAATTCACATCAAAATTTTGGAGGGCATTCCTAGCACTACTTGGCACTGCCCAAGGCTTAAGCTCTTCACATCATCCGATAACTAATGGAGGCTGTGAAAAAATGAACGGGGTGTTAGAACAATATTTAAGATGTTTTATTAATTATTAACAAGATAACTGGATTGAGCTATTACATTTTGCAGAAGTAGCATTCAACAACTCAGTACATTCTAGCACAGGATACACCCCTTTTAAGGTGGCTACAGGCCAAGATTTCACCCCCATGCCAGAACTACCAACGGAAACACCCACCATCCCCTCCCTGAAGGAATGGATGGAAACCCTACAAAACACCTGGCCTGTAGACAAGTTAGCACTAAAGGACTCCAGAGAAACATTTAAACACCAAGCAGACAAGAAAAGAACACAACCAAAACCTTTTCAAGTAGGAGACAGAGTATATTTATCAACAAAATTCTTGCAAACACTACAACCCTCAAAGAAACTAGGCCCATTCCCAATCACTAGAATCATCAACCTGGTGTCAGTAGAATTATCACTCCCCAAAACACTCAGACAAGTACACCCAGTTTTTCACATTAGCCTACTAAAAGGAGAAGTCACATCCTCACTTAGACCTCAAGAACCTGCACCACCTACATAATGGTTGAAGGTGAACAACACTTTGAAATCAAGGACATCCTTGATTCTAGAAGCCATCGAGGAAAAACCCAATACTTAGTTGCATGGAAACACTTACCCCCTTCCCAAAATGAATGGGTGGACAAGAAACATGTCATTGCCCCCAAACTCTTAAAGAAATTCCATACCAAATACCCTCACAAACCCTGCTAACATACTATAATGAATCTTCTTCTTTTATTTATCTCTTACAGGTGGACCTAACTTTTTTCTAAGGAGGGCGGTATGTCAGATGCCTAACGTAATACTGCCATTCAAATGGGGGGGGGGGAAAACATGGGGATACGTTGTATTTTATAACCTTTATCCTGGCGCCTAGGCACCCTGGAGTATTCTCACCTTTTGTGGAATGACGGCCATGTGGATTGCTTCAGTTTGCTAGAAGTGGAAGAAGACCCTGGGAACGGCTCCTTATCTGTTTCTCAGGAAGGGCATTACAATAACATCTTCACACCTGTGGATTGGCTAAAATCCACATCGTACTGGAGGGAGGGATTCTAAAGACCTATTTCTAACTGTATAGTATTGGAGGGAATGTAGAATCTGCTTTGCCTTTGTTCTGCTATCACTTCTTCTCAATAAAAGATTCCTTTTGAAATACCAAGTTTCAAGAGTCTACACTTTCTTGGGAAAGAAGGAGAGGCAGGGCCTTACAGAAGCATTATTCACTCTTCATATGCTGGTTTCTTTTTTGATAGTATTTCTACCCTCTGAAATGTGAACAGAAAAGCAGCTTTGACTAGAAAATAATTTCAAATATTTAAAAATTCTTTCCTAATTTTCTAATTCTCAGTTATTTCTTTATTCAAACAGTTTATCTCTCTCTCTGTATCTTACCTCCAATATGAGAGGAGCCAGCAGGAAAAAGTGTCTCAAAAGTCCTAGTCTTCCAGTCCCATGTTTTTAGACTAATATTTTATCTGAAGTCTGGCTACAAGAAAGAAATTATCTTCACCAGGCTTTATCTTCTCTTTCCTCCCTAGCACATGTTGATGCCATATAGCAGGGAAAATAAATGCAGCCACTGATTTGAGTTATTTCAATCCAGGTGCTTTGATGAAGACCCAAATCACAGAGGACTCGAATGTGGCTTGTTCCACAATGCATGACCAGGCTGAAATTCTGACTGGCTTAGAGGCATCTCTTACTAAGAGGCTTCCAGGAGGCTTTAAGGAGAGTGTCAGAGCACAAACCCAGACTTTGTGGAATGTTGAGAAAGTAAGCAGGATCCTAGAATTCTTATTATTTCTCCTTAAACCACTGGGAAATTCTAAAGGAGGGAGACTAAGACCAAAAAATTAAGAAACACCCCCTCCTCCAATACATAATGGCATTTCAGATGATGCAGTTCTCAAATGTGGAAACATTTATTACAAGTATTACCCATATAGCTGCAATTTTACTGCAGTTTCAAATCTACCACGACTGAGTTAGAAATAACTTTGCTCACTATTGACTACAGTTTATATCAGTGGTTCTCAACCTTCCTAATGCCGTGACCCCCCTGCGACCCCCACCCCGCCACCATGAGCCCTTTTACCCTCTGCGCATGCGCAGAACGCTTTGTGCATGCACAGAGGGTAAAAGAACCCAAATGGCAGCGTCCGGGCGGGTGGGCGAAATCTCCCGCTTCCGTCGCTACCGGCTGTCTGGCGACCCGCAGGCACGGCCGAACCGGGAGCATTTCACCCCTGCTGACGGTGGCACCAAGATGGCGGGCTAGCGCGTGCGGCGACCCCTGTGAAAGGGTCGTTCAACCCCCAAAGGGGTCGCGACCCACAGGTTGAGAACCGCTGGTTTATATCATGGGATTACAGAGATCTGGAGGTGAATTCAAAATGGTTCAAAATTCTTTTTCAGAAATGGTGATAGTTTTTCTCAGTTTCTGTCTAGGATCACTTTCAGTATAAATATTTTCTTCAGAGAGGAAAAATAAACCTTAAAAATCACATTTTGAAAAAAAATAAAGGACAAAAATAAACAGGACACATGGAGTTTCAGGAAAGTTCTGTGTGTAGAATTTCTAATTTCTAGGCAAGGTAGAGATCCCAGTTATTGACAGGTTGGCCTTTTTTGAGGAGAGAAAGGGACTCCTTAATCTCATCTAGATTTTAAATTACTTCTAGGTTTTATATGATAGTGAGAGTGTCCTTTGTTTCCATTGCAAGATTATACAAATAAGAAATTCAAAATAGATCAGATTACATGAGCCAATCCAAACTGGGAGAGACAGCACCTCAGTTTTTATGAATACACAAACATACCACTAATTAAAAAAAAAAAAAAAAACCTTCCCCAAACAATTTCTCCATTTATTCTACTGAATTGGAATCATGGGACTCTAGTGACCCTAAAATATGTATTTATTTTATTTTTTAGATTTTTATCCTGCCTCTATTATTTTTATAAATAACTCAAGGTGGTAAACTTACCTAATTCTCCTTCCTCTTATTTTCCTTCCCACTATAACCTTGTGAGGTGGGTTGAGCTGAGAAGAAGTGACTGGTCCAAGGTCATTGGTAAAGGATTGTACTCTCATTGATAATGTTTATGACACTCAGATTAGAGTGAAAGTTGGATGAGAAAGAAAATGTTTTTATTCAGTACTGGATGCTTAACTCCTCAGAAACATAACTTGAAATCAATTATGTTAAGGGAGGAGTTTTTACTTTAGATCATATTAATGTCAAAGCCAGAAAGCTGTTCAATGACCATAATTTCACTTGAGATGAGAATTATATTTCCCTCAAAATAGTGCCTCCATTCTTTTTTCTACTTTTATTTTGAATTAGTAGGATTGTCCATTAATTTAATTTTGGAAAAAAATGCTGTCTCCTTCCTAGCAATCCAAGCAGACAATTCAGAAGAGAGAATGGAGCATCAGAGCCCCATCATATTCTGGGTTTTGCTTCTATTATTTGTTGACCACCACTTGCAGGGTTGCCAACCCAAATCACAGGCTTATTTGGAGATTCACTTGAGTTTTTTCTGGTTTTTTTATGCTTGTTAGTCCACAGAAATGGAATTTGAGGGCTTCTTCCTATTCTTCTTGTCCTCTGTCATGGTGCTGTACTTTGTCTTACCTTCCTAACATCTGCTGCAGTCATTAACTGCCTATAGTCCTGAAGAGAAAGATTAGTTGCCAAATTAGCTATTTTTCTCAGACTTATTAATCTCCTGCAGTTGGTGTGGGATGGCTGTGAAGTATCAGCAGAGTTACAGAGCAATCCTTATCTCAAATTACACCACTTGAACATGTGTCTGTTTGTCCATGAGAGTCTCTGCCAGGAATTTCTTAAATACCTCCCTGAGATAAAAAAAGCAAGTGATTCTTAGGCTCCTTGTGCACTGAGCAGGGCTTTTAGTTCCACAGTACAGCTGATATTGAAAGGTTGAATTCACTTTTGTGATAAACCTCCCCTACACAAGTATAGCCATTTCCTTGGCCAATTTTGCTTCACAATATTATTGGAGTGAAAGGGATGTGAGAAGACTTTCACCCCATGGATTCCCAAACATGTCTAATGGATATCGTACACTGTCTCAGCACCTCAACGACTTGAAGAAGGAAAACTTCAGCCTTAAGTTGCGCATCTACTTCTTGGAGGAGCGCATACAGCAAAAGTATGAAGACAATAGAGAGGACATCTACAGGCAGGTGAGTTGGTAGTTTGTTTGTTTATTTATTTATTTATTCATCAAACAAAAATTACAAATTTGAATGAACAAAAGGAAAGAACTAAAATGTGACAGGGATGATAGGCATGCTAGTGCAGGTCTCATGCCCCCTTAGGGACCTCTTAAATATGGGATGAGGTCCACAGAAGTTAAGTTGGAATTAAAAGTGTGAAAATTAATATAGCTGAGACAACAGAATAGGGTAAGATATTTCAGACTTTGACAACTCTGTTACAAAAATAATTTTTTTACAATTAAGTTTAAAGTGGTTTACATTAAGTTTAAAGTAATTGTTCACATGCATTACATTATGATTAAAACTAAAGAAATCATTTATAGGTAAGATGTTACTATGTACAATTTTGTGTGCAATATCTAAATCTGATTGCAAGCATCACAGTTCTAAACTATGCAAACCAAGAATTTCAAGCCTTGTAGCATTAAGGTATTCTATTATGGGCAGAAGAGTGCAAGACTTTTCTTGTAAAGTACTTCTGAACTAGCTCAATTGTATTAACATCTGATATGTGGTAAGGATTCCAAACAGTTGAACAATATTCTACGCTTGGCCTAACATATATTTTGTAAGTTCTAGTGAGCAATACAGTGTTTCCAGGAAAAAAAACTTCGTAGAATTAAATTCACAAGTTTTAGTGCTTTTTTAGCAATGCTGTTACAATGAATTTTAGAACATAAATTCTAATGAGTACACCCAGGTCCTATTGGGACTGGAGGATGGGGTGATGATGCCACAGTTGAACTTTTCTGAATCTTTAGGCAGAGTTTATTTTTATTTTTATACTATGTTGAAAAAAGTCATTGTAGGAAATTAATAATATTTCAACATGCTTAAACAATTTGTTTTGTCACTGAAAGTTAGGTTCCTGGTAAAGTTGGCTTTCCTGGTAAAGTTGGCCAACAGCTATTTCTCTAAAGAGGGAAACAGGATTCTGATCCAACTACCTCTGCTTTTATCAGCTTTTATGCATAATTTCTTAAGAAAAATCATTGATGTATAGTCTCCAAAATTTCTGAAAGAATAGTGTGATATATCAAATGCCTATATGAATTTATGTGTATATGTTCAGGGAACTGAGCACAAACTTAAGGTGAAAAGTTTCAGTGCCTGGGTCTATGTACAGTTTTAGTTGTAAAAAATAAAGGTGGGACATAATTTTAATAAATAAATGTAATGGCATGTGGCTAAAGATACAAACCCTCTCATTATTAAATATGCCTATAATTACTTTCACCTATAGCATGAAAATCATCAGTATAATCTGCCTAGCTGGTTATTAAATCAAACAATATTAATAATTTATGTTAACTTTGAACCTGGAAAGTGATATCATTTAATAGTGTGTCAGCAGTAAAATATAAAATACAATATCATATTTGGGCAAATAAAACATTTTTGAAGATGACTTCTTAATTAGCAGTTTACTGATGGAAAGTAAGGCTTAATGTACAGCTGATGAATACACCTGGGTGCTCACCGAAATAAACTGTTAGGTAGTTCAGATGTATTACTCGGCAGACTTGGGCTAACCAATATTTCTGCATTAATAGATTTCATAGCATTTTTGCTCTTCTACCTTTTCTCAACAAATTAACTATAAAAGGATGCATCTAAAACACTCTACTGCTTAAAATACTGGAGAGACCACCTCAGTATTTCAAATGCTGAAATAATAACTTTTAAGCTGTGGTAAGAAATCCTGATGTTCCTTAGATGATTATCTTGGAGTTTCCACATAAAGGTCAGAAATGGTAGATTTCAAGAAAAGCTTTTTTGAAAGACAGCTTGCCTGTCACTGTTGATTTTCTTGGCAATGTGCAGCTGTTTCAAGAGATCAGACTTGTTTGGGGGCACATTCTCTATTCATTCAGTGGTAGAATGAAGGACAGACAGACTTCAAGTTTGTGTGGTCTATTTTGATTGTTTACTAGAATACTGACTCTGCCAACCAGAGCTAAATACAAATAAAGGCTCAGAAATCTGTGGCATGTAATGAACCACACACACACACACACACACACACACACACACACACACACAAACACACCTTTTTCTGAAAGACGAATGTAGTCTAATGTAGCTGTTGGACTCAATTTGCACAATACAGATACCCATTGTCAACCATGATATAACAGTGAACCACAAATCCAACACAGAGGTGCGTTCTCACCAAACATTGAGCTAAAACAAGGTTGGCTCATTTGGGATTCAATATGCCATGAAATGCAAGCATTAAAACTATATACAAAGCTGAAAAAAGTCTAAAATATACAATTAATACTTATTTTACAAATAAGGAACACTGAGACTTAGAGATAATGCATTGCCTCAAGATCAGTTATCCTACCCTTAAAATATCAGGAATCAAAAACTGTTGGAGATCTACTACAAATTACAAGGAAATCTACCAGGAGATTTATCTACCAGGAGAATGATGCACAGTAATATATTATATATCTATATATATAATATATTACTCAAAGATGCTCTTAAAATGTTTACTTAGTAGCAGTGAAAGGTATTTCTCCAATCTTAAATGACATGGTGGGTAGTTTTTTAAAAGAAAATAGGGAAGAAAAGACTAACCTTCTTTCCTTTTGATCCCTCCTTAGTATTGCCTATTACTAGTATGGATATTAGGTTTTGGGCACTTCCACGCAGCATCATTTCCATTTCCTCCACATAATTTTGCAGCAAACTATACTATTATCTTTATCCTTTTCAGACCTTAAAAGGTTGTTTCCCCAGATTATTAATAAAAGAGTGCAAATATAATATTTAGTCAATGCTCTGTCCTCTGAGATATAAAAGTTCCTGGAGTGATAAATGTTCCTTTTCCAAAGAGAAAAGGGGAAGTTCCCCAGATATGCAACAGTGTTCCTAGTACATGAAAAATTTCCAAACATTTTTATGACCAATGACCAATCTGATTATGGAGGGCAGAAACAAAACAAGTGGTTAACATGAACTGGATTTCCTGTTTTTCTGAGGAAATCTAGACAGAAAAGGAGGCTAGAATGCAAATAGTGAAAGATTGCTTTGAAATTCATTGCTTTGAAATGGGTGGTTTCTACTACACCCTCAATTCATTAGGCAAACAAGCTTTTAAGAGTGGTCAAGAATATATTGCCTTCTGCCCTTTTGGGGGGCATGGTGGTTCAGAAAGTAGTATTTGTGTACTTGCAGGCATTCTGGGAGGAGGTTATTTCAGTGCTCTTTAGTCTGAGTTACAGTTTGATCTTGGGGGGAAAAGTAGCAATGCTTTGCTTTCTCCTTTGGGAGCATGGCACAAAGAATGTTACTATTGCTGCTGCTTTACCTATCTCATCAGACGTTTTTGATACAGTTGGTGAATGTGACCCCGTGGCAAACACTGTTATGTACCCCTTTTATAGAGGAATAAAATTTGGAGCATCAACTAGGACAATATCTGTCTTGCTATATATTTTTGAATTTTTAAAAAGTATCAACAGCTATAGAAATGAGTGATATAACATGATCAACCTTCTCAACCTGGTGTCTTCATAATATATTTAAATGTAACTTTTGTAATCCCTGGTCTCCTTGATATTGACTAATGGTAATTGGAGAACAGCAGAAGTTATAATTGGACACACTAAGAAGGCATCAAGTTTAGAAAAAGTTCAAGGTCAAGGTCATACAATATATGAATTACTAAAAAGTTTGGACAAAATTCTCCATTAAAATTTTCTGAGAAAGTGTGTTTATCAAGGATAAGCGATAAATTAGGACATAGCAGGGAGCAATATATGGACAATTTTTACAGTATGAAAATTAATACCAATGGGTAAGGATGAAAAATCTTTTACTATCCAAGAATGGGAAAGACTCAAAATCATAGACAGCCACCACTCATCAAAATAGACTATTGTTGATTCAATAGATCAGTATTAACTAGGTATAATACAGCTTCACATCTTGATAACAAGAGCTTGTACCAAGAGTTTGTAATCATATTCTGCTAGAGAAAGGTTACCATGGTGGTGACAGTTGCTGTTGACAAAGCAAAAGCAGCTGCTATAGTACTGAGCTGCCAGCCAATGGCTTGATGTTCTCAAATAGAGAAAATATAAATAGCTGGGTTACTTAATCAGATGTTTATGATGGCAGCATGGGACTTATCAGTCTTTAGGAAAAGTAGTATCACATATAGTGGCTTTGTCTCAGGAAAAAAAGTGACACTGCTGCTTTTAGCAATATTTGCTAATTATTTACTAAGAGCTCTAACACATTATGGATACATAGACAGCTCAAAGAAAAGGGGAAAAAGAGAAAAAAATGGAGGAGATGGACTTTCTGATTCTCTTCTTTCTGATTTCTCATCAGCTGTTGAGAGCATAAACCAAAATATCATTTTGGAAGGGCTATTTGGATATTGGACAAACAATTTTTCAAT
Organism: Thermophis baileyi; assembly: GCA_003457575.1. NCBI lineage: Eukaryota > Metazoa > Chordata > Lepidosauria > Squamata > Dipsadidae > Thermophis > Thermophis baileyi. The sequence goes on along the minus strand of QLTV01001335.1, from coordinate 278,939 downwards.
GATTTCAGAGAGCAGTGCTAAGATGTTGCTTGATCTCCTATGGTAGTAGTTCTACTTTGTTGTCAGGCAAATGTGCTGTTTAGCATCTCCATGACACCATTAAAGTTGGCTAGAAATATGATGTTTGTCATCAATGTTACATGCAGTGGTGGGATTCAAATTTTTTGCTACCAGTTCTGTGGGCGTGGCTTGGTGGGCATGGCTTGGTGGGGGGTCATGTGACTTAGTGGGCATGGCCAACTCAACATCACTCACGGCAAGGTGGGGCAGCACCTTGCTATGAGTGACATCGAGTTGGCCATGCCCACACAGTCACATGACCCCCCAAGCCATGCCCACAGAACCCGGTAGGAAAAAAATTTGAATTAATACTATATTTTTCCTTAACATCACCCATTCCCCGAGGCCCCAGAGCCTCCACCCACTCACCGCCCGCTCTCCCTTAAGCATGATGCATCACCCCATTTCCCATCCTTCAGAGGCCCCGGCCCTTAATCTCCCCGCTTCCTCCCCCACGACCGCCTCTTTTTTCGTCCCGCGGCCACGACCTTACCTTCCTCCCGCGACTGACTGCCAGGGAAGGCAAGCCATGGCTGAGCCGTTGCCGCTGGGCTCCCCGCCAGCCTGCAAACCGTCCCCCTTGTCACAAGATGCCTGCAGCCGCCACATCTTTTTTTCAGTGCGGCTGGAGTCCAGCCGCACTGAAAAAAAGATGAGGTGGCTGCAGGCTTCTTGCAGTGAAAATTACCGACCTCCGGCTCCGCTCCGCTTATCGAACGCACCGCCCCCTGTTCTATGCACCGGCTGTGCAGGCGCACCCCATTGCCTGCTGCGCTGGTCTACTTGGACTTGCCCGGCTGAGGCGGGTGGTGAGCAGGCGGCGGCTCCGGGGCAAGCAAGGCTGCAGCCATGCGGTTGCAGCACCAGCAGCTTCACGAGGTACACAAGCCCGGGGACAGTGGGGGGGAGGGGGCTAGCGAGTTCTTACCTGTAGGCAGGAGGAGGCAGCTCCGTTGGGGCACAAGGTGAGTAGCTGGGCTGCATGGCTAAGCGAAGGCAACATATATAGGGCTGGGATGGGCGGGGCAAGCGTCGGGTGGGCGGGGCAAGCAAGCATTGAGTGGGCGAGTGAACATTGAATGGGCGGGCAGGGCGAGCAAGCATCGAGCGGGTGGGCGGGTGGAGCGAGAGAGTGAGCGGTGACCGGGCGACTGGGCAGGGGTGTGGCCAGCCAGAGGTCGCTACCAGTTCGGCGACCCAGGCCAAATTTCCCCTATCAGTTCGTGCAAACCGGTGTGAACCAGCTGAATACCACCTCTGGTTACATGATATCAGATTTCTCTATCTCCCTTTGTCCTTCTAAGTTTCTTAAATTTAGACAAGACTGCAGATATTCCATACCAGTACCGTGTTTTCCCGAAAATAAGACAGGGCCTTATATTTTTTTGAACCCCGAAATATGGCCTTGGCCTTATTATCGGGGGGGGGGCTTATTATTTTGGGGGTGCAGTAGGCGGCGAGCATGGGACTGGATGTCCTATTGCCACCGCCTCCCCTCCCTGTTCTTGGCGCCGGCCGAGCGGCTGGCCCATCGCCACCGCCTCGTGGAGCAGGACTCTGCAAGACTTGTTGTGCCGTTGCATGCACAAACTGCAGCACTGCCGCGAGCTTCGTCATACTGGTACAGCTGGCGTCCTGCTGCTCATGGCTGTGCTGGTATGTTGAACCTGGCAGTGGTGCTGCCGTTTGTGTGTGCAATGGCACAACAAGCCTTGCAGCATCCTGCTCCAAGAGGCTGCGGCAGCACGATGAGTCTCACAAAGACTCATTTCTGGCAGAGTTTGGGGGAGAGAAAGAAGACAGAGACCC
>QLTV01001335.1:191175-204980 GCA_003457575.1 Thermophis baileyi | reverse complement strand
TGGAAAAGGGGGAGGTAGAACTGTGAAAGGAGAAATACAAGGCAGATTTTAGAGAAGGATTTTGGTGGGTCCCAGATGGCAGGCCTATAGCTCCTCGCCACTTCCTGTGATTCAAATACCAATGGTTACATTAGAAGGGTCACTGTGGAATCCAAGCCATAACAGATGCTGCTAGGTGGGTTTAGTATGCACTGGGCATATATACAGTATAGAGGCCATCTGCATAGCCAGATACTGCCAGACATGCCAGGCTGACTATGCCTCTTCCAGAAAGGCCATCCATAAAGGGGGAAGATCCTGGGCACAGTGCTCCTTTGAAAAGCTACAGCTGGATTTTATCCAACTACCCAGAGCTAATGGCTACCAGTATGCACTAGTGTGCTTGGACCAGCTTATCCACTGGGTAGAGGCTTTTCCTTGTTGCCATGCCACAGCACTCAAAACAGCCTGACATCTCTTAAAGGATATAGTATCCAGGTTCGGGGTCCCCAGCACCCTAAATATGGATCATGGAAAACATTTTGTGTCTCAAGTTATCACTCATGTATTACAAGCAATAGGAATCACCCAGAACCTTCATGCCCTGTATCACCCAGCATCTTTGGCGTGGGGGGGGGGAGAGGAGGATAGAATGTGCTAATAGAGAACTCAAGAATCTACTAGGTAAGCTCTGGCAGGAGACATGTTTGTCGTGGCCCAAGTCCTGCCCATTGCCCTATTCCACCTCAGAACTAGATCCCAACAAGATTTAGGTAGCTCCCCATTTGAATTGCTTTTTGGCTGGCCACCAGACACCCTCAAAGGTTTAGACCTGCATTCTCTCAGCTTAGAAAGGGGGGGGGGTGGCCTTATCCTCATATCTTTCAGCCCTGCATAGACAACTTCGCGACTTGTGGAAGTGAAGCATGCTGACTCAGGCATTGTCTCTAGACACTCCATCCATTCAAGCCAGGGGATTGGGTTTGGATCCGGTCATTTACTCAAAAGTCACTGCTACAATCAAAGTGGAATAGATCCTTCCAAGTCCTGCTGACCACTCAGACAGCCATGAAAGTAGATGAATGGGACTCCTAGATCCATTGGTCCGACATCAAACCAGCTGTATTCGACCACAGCATCAAACCAAGTCCAATGTCAAAGGTCCTGCCTATCAAACCTAAGAGAGACCCCGAAATGGATGAGTGGAGATTAGAGATTAGAGATTTTCTTTGAAGCCATGGAAGAGAACAGTAAAGACTATGGGGGGAGGGTGGAAACTCATAGTGAATCTCATCCTCTCTGTAATTAGCCAACTAGATGGGTTTGTGGAATTTAGCCTGCTCCCAGACAAGGGAAACATCTGGGAATATCTGGTGAGAAAAGTCCTAAATATCTCAGACTTCTATCTGGCAGGAGGGAAATCTGTTAAGATATTTTAACCACTTGCCTTGTAGGGGTAGCTGCGTGCCCACACTCCATTCAAAACCATACCATATTTAGGGATTTCCCCCTTGTTACTACCTATTCCACCATTTTTGATTGGGGGACCCAGCACTGTCAATAGAGACAAAACCATGTTCACATTACACACAGCAACTGTAACTTGTGCAGCTGCATACTTTGTAATGGAAAACTGCTCTGTCCACAAGGTGCCGTCTTGCGACAACCTCACTAACACCATCTTAACTTGCAACCACAGTGAGGCTATTCCTTTCACCTACTGCCATGTAAAGCTCTCCTTAGGATGATTCTTGCTCTGTGGCACTAAAGTCATATCTCCCAGCCAATTCAACAGGGGGACTATGCGACCTTGGATCAGGGGTGAAATTCAGCAGGTTTTGACAGGTTCTGGAGAACAGGTAGCGGAAATTTTGAGTAGTTCGGAGAACCGTCAATACCACCTCTGGCTGGCCCCAGAGTGGGGTGGGAATGGAGATTTTGCAACATTCTTCCCCCAGAAGTGGGGAGAGAATGGGGATTTTGTGGTATCCTTCCCCTGGAGTGGGGTGGGAATGGAGATTTTGCAGTATCCTTCTCCTGGAGTGGGGTGGGAATGGAGATTTTGCAGTATCCTTCCCCTGCCACGCCCACCAAGCCACACCCACCAAGCCACACCACGCTCAGCAAGCCACACCCACAGAACCGGTAGTAAAATAATTTGGATTTCACCACTGCCTTGGATGACTAACTATCCTCATGCCCTCACTGAAGAGGTGGCAGAAAAGAGATCTCCAACTCTTAACACCTGATTGCGACCATGAGTTCCCCAGTAAGGCAGAATATGTTGCACTGGCAGTTTCATTAGTTGGAATCCCAGGGCTCACTGTGTATAACTCCAGAAATATCAACAGTTTAGCTTGCACACTGGCTAAAAACCTCAATTCGACCTCCCAAGTCCTAGATGCACTAACCAGAGTGCTGAGGCAGATTCAGGAAGTGATCCTCAAAAATAGGGCAGCCATTGATTACTTGTTATCGAGACACAATCATGGCTGCAAAGAATTTTGAAGCATGTGCTGCTTGAACCTGACCAAAACCTCACAGCTCATAGAAAGTGACATCAAATGTCTAAAAGAATTGGTACAAAACATCAGATATGATAAATTTCCTTTTGACTTAACAGAACTTCTGTCCTAGCTGCCAGACCTTCATTGGCTGAAAGCCCTCCTTCTGGGAGCCATCACCATAACCATCCTGGGAATCCTATTCTGTTGCCTTTACAAGTGTATTCCTCCTTGTCTCAGTAACCTGCAAAATTGCCTCCTATCTCACAGGCATCCCCGTAAGGACACCAACCAGGTATATAAGAGTCAAGGTGAAATTGATAAGAATTATTGTCCTTGTTTCTCCTTTTTAGCTTGAGTTACATGTTATAGCAGTATCAAAGACTGTTGGGTGAATCACAGCCACTTTGTCATTTTCTGGCAAGACTTATTGATTGTTACCTCACCTGTTGTCTGACTGACAAAGCATAGATTCTATGAAGGACATGTTCAGAATTCTCCCAATACTCCTTCAATAGTTATTTTCTTTCCAATGGGATTCCTTGGCTATAGTGTATGTGGACATCAACAACAGCAACTAAGGGGAGATTGGGGAGAAGAAGGGAAGGTCCTAGGACAGTGATGGCGAACCTTTTTGCTGTCGCGTGCCAAAAGCGTGGGGAGCGTGGGGGGGTTGCGTGTGCACATGCCCACACCCATAATGCAATGCACCCCGCCCCCCACGCATGCGCACACGACCCCCTCCCCCACGCATGCACGCACAACACCCCCATCGCGCTTGCACATGTGCCCCCCGCTGTGCTCCCCACCCCGTTTTGGGCCTGGAAAGCCTCCTGCACCAACCTGGAACCCAAAACACGGTGGGCAGCTAGTTCCGGCCAGTCGCTCCCCTGCACCTGGCTGCCTGGTTGTCGCGGTCAGGAAAGGCCCCGAAGCTGCGCTGCCTGGGATCCACGTTGGAGGCTGTTTGCGCCGGCAAAGCAGCACTGCCTCTTTGCTCCTCCTCCTCCTCCTGCCAGCCTCGCTGTCAAACCTTGGGGTTTGCCTTACCGGGGGCGGGGGGGGGGAGAAAAGTCCTGGTGGTGGTGGGAACGTCTGTGGTGCCAGAGACTGCAACCACGCTCTGGAGAAGCCCCATTGGAGCTGTGTGCATGGCGGCGGCCAGCGCAAGAGAAGTGGGACACCCGACGCTCAGCTCTGCAGCCCCGTGGAGCCGGTCGGGCGATTTCCAGAATGGCCTGCACTGGCGGGGCGCATGGCTTGCCTATTTAACTTTGCCAGCGCCACTGCCTCTGCAAAGGCTGCGGGGCTGCACAGCTGAGCGTCGGGCATCCTGCTTCTCTTGTGCTGGACGCCACCATGCACACAGCACACAGCTGCGAAATCTGGAGAAAGAGGGAGCCGCTCACACCTTTTTTAAAAATCTCCTTTCCAAAAAGGAAAATAACTGGGGTCATGGAACCGTCATGTGTAGCGTAAACATAGAAAATACAGACACACAAACACAGACATACAACCATTCCATTCTATTTACGGGCTAAGCGAGCACCTTTGGCTGCTTTTACATGCAAAGAAACAAGACTTTACTCTCCCACAGGTGCGGCTGGGCTCTGCAAGTGAAGCCACCTCTCACCCCCCCCCCCTTTGCCTGGCGCTCCTGGAAACACACCCCTCCTTTCCTCCCTAGATCTGCCTTCCCATGCAAAGGGTCTCGGGAGAAAGTTGGAGGAAGGCGGCTGGACCGGCAGAGGCAGGTTGTGTGTTGGCATGGTAGGGCCACGTCTCCTGCGTCCATCACCGGCCAAGGCGGGGTGGAGCCGAGCAGTTCCTTCAACCGGAAATATCAAGGCGGGTCATTGCCCATATGGCTTCTGGCTTTCAATTACGGTGCTCATTCGAAAGTTTGGTGCCAAGACTTCACAGCCAAGAAAGGAAGAAACCCACTCCCCTCTCTTTCCCCAACCCCCTTGAAGTTGAAACACCTTTCCTTTATAAGTCTCTGGCAGCCGCTTTCCAATGTAGACCTCTTAGCTCAGATAGCACCCCAAGGATCAGGTAGCTGCAACTCTCTTGCAGGATAAAGAAGTGAGGCTGGAGGAGGAGGAGGAGGAGCAAAGAGGCAGCGCCACTTTGCCGGTGCAAACAGCCTCCAATGTGGATCCTTCTCCTCCTTCCCCATCTCCTCCTCCTCCCCTTCCCCTTCCCCTCCTCCACCTCCTCCTCCTCCAAACCCATTCCTTTCTAGCACTGATGTTACCTAGTTTGAGTAATGAAATATCTTCACCAAATTTTCGAATGAGCACCGTTCCTCCTCCATCTGCACCAGGTGCTCACCGGAACCTTTTGGATCTCGCTCTCCTCTCCCCACACTCCAGGAAGGAAGCAGCAGCGGGAAGCCTCTTTGCGGCCACAGTGGTGGGCTATGGGCACAACTGCAGGCGGTGCGGTGCCCCTGCCTGACCCCCGCTATGCAAATGCTGCCCCGTGCACCTGAGCTGGCTCCCAGCATTCCTCGTGTGCAGCCCCGCTGCCCCAGAAAAGCAGCTGCAGGGGGAAGGGCAAGAGCTTCCCTCGCACCCCCATCTTCTTCTTCTCTGCTTTCGCCACTGCTGCTGCTTCCACAAGCGCACGCGCGCCAGGCCGCTGGCCAGCTTGCTCGCCTGCCTGCCTGCACCATGGTTGCTGCAAGGAGAGTGAGATCCGAAAGGCTCCGGTGAGCACCTGGTGCAGATGGAGGAGGAAGGGAAGGCTACAGCCAGGCCCGCCTGCCTTTCGGATCTCGCTCTCCCTGCGGCAACCGTGGTGCAGGCAGGCAGGCAAGTGAGCTGCTGCTTCCTTCCTGGAGTGTGGGGAGAGGAGAGCAAGATCTGAAAGGCTCCGGTGAGCACCTGGTGCAGATGCATCACACCTGGCCTCGCTTGCTCGCCAGCCAACCAACCAGTCAGGTAGCAGCCGGGCAGGGCTCCCTGGCTTGCTCCGCTCCTCCTGTGTGCAGAGAGAGAGAGAAGAGGAGGAGGACAGGAAGGCTACGACCCAGCCAGGCCTGCCTGCCTTTTGGATTTTGCCCTCCTTCTCTCCTCGCCACTCCAGGAAGGAAGCAGCAGCGGTGGGCAATGGCTGAAAATGGCTGGGAGGCTCGGCTCGGTCTCCTTTTTTCCCTTTTCCTGCTTGGGTTTCGGGACACCTTCATGGAAACCCCGCCCCTGGCTATGGGCGAAGCAACCAGGAAGAAGCAGGGGGCGAGAGGAAGCACAGGCGGTGCTCAGCAGCCCAGATTCTGCTTCGCCGCCAGTTCGGGAGCTCTTCTCCTTCTCGTGGCTTGGAAGTCCAGCAGGAAGGGAAGGGGAGGCAGCGTCTGGCCTGAAAATGGAGCCAGAGCCATGCCGCCGGCGCTGCCTTCCTCCTCCCCCCAGCTCCGCCTCCACCCAGTAGGAGGGAGCCTAAAAGCTGAGTCACTAGTCAGGCTCCCTCCCGAGGTGAAGAGACATGCCGCCAAAGCCCACCACGGCCACTAAGGTGAGGAGACCACCCCGGCTGGCCTCCCCACTCACCTGCCCCAGGTTTTGGGAGCGCTGGCTTGGCCACCCGCACCCTCTTGTGTTTTGTTTGTGTTTTGAAATGAGTCGGGTGTGTGCACTCGTGGAAGCAGCAGCAGCGGCAAAGGTGGATAAGAAGAAGATGGGGCGCACAAGGGAAGCCCGGGAGGAGGGAGATGTGCACCTGAGCGGGCTCAGCAAGCTCTTGCCCTTCCCCCTGCAGCTGCTGCTACTTTTCTGGGGTGACAGGGCTGTGCAGGAGGAACACTGGGAGCCGACTCAGGTGCACGGAGCAGCATTTGGTGGCTGGGCGGCCACCTGCCCTGCCCGCTGCTCCTTCCCCGGCTCGGCTCGGCTGGTGGTGGAGCGGCAGGCATGGCGGGGGTCGGGTGGGGGCTCCGCGCCACCTGCAGTTGACTTTGCACCTCCACCATTTTTATCAAGCTCCTCCCCCCCCAAAAAAACCCGGACCCCAACGAACACCCGTTGTTTCAGCCAAAATGGAGTTTGGCTGTCACTCCCTCGCAGACCGACTCCAGCCCTGTTGGCATCCCAGCCCCTTACTTTTGGTGCGTCTTCATAGCTGCTCCACCGGGCCCTTTCTGCTCTGGCACCAGGAAACGGCTGACATTGCGTCGCTTCATCCCTCTGGCAGGGCAGCCCAGCTCTGGCACTCCGCCGCTCGACACACATGCACAGCTTTTGGAGGAGGCTTTCCTGAAGCCTGGGGAGGGTGAAAATGGCCTCCCCTCTCTGGAAGGCCTAAAATCAGCTGGCCAGTATGTGCATGCGTGCTGGAGCTGACAGGGCAACGCCTCGCGTGCTCTCATATATGGCTCCGTGTGTCACCTGTGGCATGCATGCCATAGGTTCACCATCACGGTCCTAGGAAAATCTGAAGGCAATCTGATCACTGAGGTAGCCCATGCTTGGAGACTTTTTTTTACTGCTGAAATAATCACAGTAAGGAACAAATATACAGGCCGATACATCTATGGAGGCAATGGCTGAGCAGAAGCAAAGTAGCAAGATAAGGGGGTGGGCAGAACAGTGGCATATGGGTAGTGGAACAGTGATAATGGCAGTGGCAAAGAAGAGGCAGCCTTGTATAGAGACAATGCAGGAGAGAGAAAAGAGTATGATGCACACTAACCATGCCCTACTTATCCTATGAAATCACACAAAGTTCACAAATATTTTATTTCCACTAAAAGCCTTGCCAGGCTTTGTTGTTGTTGGACCAATGCTGATCCAAACAGTTTGGCCAAACTTCCAGAATACTATGGTTTACTAGATTAGAAAGAAAGCATATTTTTCATTCTTTGACCATCATCTGAAACTATGAATTTCAGGACAGAAGCAGAGAATCAGAGCAATAAAGATGAAGCTGAGATCTGTCATCTACCAAAGAATAAGCATGTCTGTGAGATCCTGGGGAAAAAAATTGAGACACTACATGAGGTAAGAAAAATACTGACTATTTTGATTGACTCCATCAAACCATACTATTGCATAATTCACTGACGTGGCTATAGACAAGTTCGGGAAGCGTCACAGAAAAAAATCCTTCAAACTAAAGCCAATCATATTTTAAAGCACAAAAGAAGACATCGAAATTGAATATTGGTTATTGCATTATTCCAGTCTGCTAGTTTTGTGGATATTTTGGACACTCTGGAGTCCATGATTCTATTTATTGCAGCTGAAAATGGTGTTTCCACTGAGGTGAATTACTTTTCTATTTCATTGAAAGAAAACATTAGGGAGCCACATGGTTGCAAAGGCTAGTAATGGGCATGACTTGGAAGCATGTCCAAAAGAATTGAAGTATGTTTAGAAATTATTTTAGAGAATTTGGAAGAAATGTTCATGGAATGAATGTGTCATTGCCCCATTGGAGCCAGGTTCCGAGGAGATGGAGGAGATGGAGCCAGGGCTGATGGAGGAAGAGGGTGCAGCCTCTCTGGCCCAGGAGGAACAACCGGAGGAGCAGGATGAGGCAGTCCCGGGTCCCTTGGGTCTCAAAAGGGTCACCAGAGAGGAAGAAAGGGCACAGGATGACCGAGTAAGGGGAGAGGAGATGGAAAGGGCAGGCAGTGGAGCAGAGGAACATTGGAGGTCTGGAGAAGAGCAACTGCCTCCCCTGCCTGATCTACGAGCGCAGAGAATGGAGAGGAGGCAGAGTCAGAGCAGGGCGACCCAACTACTCAGGAGGAGGGCGCCCCACCCAGTAGTGGGTTTCATTTACCTTCGCTACCAGTTTGAAACTGTGAATGTGCATGGGGGGGGCCTTCTGTGCATGCGCAGAACCTTCTGCGCATGCGCAGATCGCCTGTGATGATGTCCGGGCGGGTGGGCAGAGCCTGCTGCCACCACTACCGGTTTGCCTGAACTGGGGCGAACTGGTAGCAACCCACCACTGGCCCCACCCCTCTTCACAAGGCTCACCTGGAGAATAGGATTTAAGGAGATGCTGCGGGGAGGGGCTTTTGTCAGGAACAAGTGTGGTACTTGCCAGCAACACTTGCCATGATTCAAGAAGCCTTGCTGTTACTGATAATTCGCTGCCTTGTTTTGCTTTGCCTTGCTCGGCCTTGTTCGCCTTGCCTTGCCTCACCTTGTCTAGCCTTGCCGTGTGTGGGTTGCAGCGACCCAGCTTGGCTCTGGTTTGTGCCGCAGCCCTGGCAAACTCTCTGTGCAATGACAATGCACGTGACCAAGTGTCCTGAACTGTTTTTGTTCTCAGAACTGTGCTTCTCTCTCTCTCTCTCTCTCTCTCTCTCTCTCTCTCTCTCATTACTCGCTTCGAGGAACTGCTTGAGGTGTGTGCACATGTTAGAGCCTTGTTCTTGGGCGTACAGTGAGCTGTGGGAATTTTGGGGAAGGTTGATTCAATAAAAGGGGATTCGATCCTTCGTATCACCGGTGTTGCTTTCGTGCCCCACCCCGGGTCATAACAGAATGTTAATGTTAAATGTTCTTGCATTTATTTAGTTACAAGAAAATGGCCAATTGGTGCATGTGAATAGCCACCAGACTTCACCATACAATCATTTTTCCAGGAACCCACAGCCATTAACTTTAATCTTTAACATATAAATATGAATTAACATGATTTTCAAACCCCCTGGTCTCTGATTTAGATATAGTAACTGTGATAAGTTATGCATCTTCATATTCCAGTGCAAAACAGTACAATATTCAATTGTCTAAGTCTTCTGGAGAGTAAATATTCTGTCTAATGTCATCCTGGGTTCTGTCTCCAGGAGGTGCAATCTGCAAAAACCAAAGCAGAGAAGATGGCAACCTTAGCTGGAGTTGAAAAGAAACACAGTCTGGAACTCAACAAGCAGCTGATGGATCTTTCTAAGAAGCAAGATGAAATTAAAAAAAGCCAGGCACTTCTTATAGCAAAAAAGGACAAGTGTGTATATGTGGCTTTTGTATTATTACATCTATGTATTCCACCCACGAGAAGAAAATATTTTGTGACGTTCAAGAAATGTGTTTTACTTTTCATTTTAAATCCTTCTGAATGGAGGCCTAAACAAACTTGGTTTTCTCTTTCTGATATATGTTATATGTTTAATTTTGAGTCTTACTGATACATGATGGAACAAAGCTTGAATTGCAGCATCAGAGCTCTTTCAAAAGTTGCACCAATAATTTTATATTAATTTCATAGTAGAAAAATATCCATATAGTAAATAATATTAGCTACACTTAATTTAATTTTTAATTCAATTTAAATCAAATCAAATTTAGTTCTTTTTTGCCTCATCCCTTAGCAAAAATTAAATATTTATACTAGTAGTAGTAATGATTGTAATAGCAGTTCTTGTTGTGGTGTTATCATCATCATCAATTTTACTCTCAAAAACATTAAATGGCTGATTATAATTGCTTGGCATGGACCAACTGCCATTCAAAAAGCAGTCATGTCCAAAATCCAACTATCAAGTGATTCTCTTCTAAATTAATCAATCCATTTCTCCTCTATAGGAAGATTAAGAAGCTGATAAAGAATATGAAAGGGAAGGAACAACTCCTTGAATTACAATCCACAGAGGAACTGAATCTGTCACTAAGTCTGGAGAAACCTGAGCAAACTAAAGTGCAGGTAATAATACAACTTCTATATATGGTTTTACAGCACTGGGTTAATGGATCTATGAGATGACTTTAGAAAGAAAGTTAACTAGGATGTTTGAATAGATAACAGAACTGCTTAGCTCCCCCCCAAACTAGTGCAGCTGGTGCGTGGGAGGAAAGGATTGTGAGGGAAGCAAAACCAGCAGGATTTCTTCTCCTTGATTGTGCCACATGGCCCAGTAATGGCTCAGCAAGGGAGCGACCTTCCCTACCTTGACCTCCTGAGCTCTGGATATCTTTGAAAGGTAAGTAAGTGAATGATGATGGGGGGGAGCAGTGAATGGAACTCGGTGGGGGTTGGGTAGGAAAGCAGGCCCAGTGCCTCTGGGGACCTGGCAAGACAGGATGGGAGGGAAATAGGTGGGTGGGTGTGCTGCAGCATCTCTGTAGTCAGTCATAAGGGTGAATGGGTGTGGGGATGCTATAGGTTGTAACTTTGAAATGGGTATTTAGCTTTGGGGGGCGAGGGGGTTGTAACTTCAAATGTTCATTAAATGGCCTGTCATTCCTCAAGGACTACTTGTATAAAAGGAAAAACGAATGACATTGACATAGGCATATATTACAGACCCCCCCAAACAAGCAGGGGAAATAGATACAAACTGTATCATACAAATAATGAATAATACAAACTATATCAAGAGGGCAACTTCCGGTTGACTTCCGGTTGACGTCGCGGCGGGATCGGACATGAGGGGCGGGTCTCTGCGGTCCCATGCCAAGTTCTCTCCATCGGTGGCCTCCGAAAGGAGCCAAAGCCACCCTGTAGGGGCAGTGAGGCAAAGAGGGGCGCCCTGTGAGGTCACAGAGAGTCGCAACTCTCCTGCCTGACCCGGGGTTTTCTTTCCCTCTCAGTCACCATTTGTCAGGAATGGTATAGGGTCTCCTGCTTGAGCAGGGGGTTGGACTAGAAGACTTCCAAGGACCTTTCCAACTCTGTTATTCTATTACTAATCTCATATAACCATCTGATAGGCTCTCCCTGGGATCCCCAAGGCTGGTGAAAAAACATTTTAAAGGGCTTTCCTGAAGGCTAACAGAGATGGCATTAACCTCCGCATGGGAGGAATGATATTCCAGAGGGTGAGGGCATAGCAGAAAAGGCACACCTCCTGGGTCTCACCAGGTTGAGTTCCTTTGGAGACATGACCCACAGCAGTCTGATGTGGTGGGACAGGTAAATATAATCAGGAAGAGATGGTCCCTCAAATAAACAAAGACCACCAGTAATGCCCTGAACACACAGCCAACATATTATATATTTTGTTAATTTAAGAACTGGATCCAAGACAAAACAATGAATGCTGATGAGAGTTTTCATCAGCATTCATCAGCATCATTTACCAATTACTTAGCATTTCCCAGATAGAATGCTTCAATACAGCCAAGCAGGTGCATTTTAACATCTATTGCTATGACAGATACCCATGTATACAGTATTTGAAGCATTTCAAAGCAACACTGGTTAAGGACTACTTCTATTAACATTACAACAGCAAAACAAAATAAATCACTATTATAATTTTATAAGGCTCTGCAAAAAGTATCAGCACTTAACTCATACATTACGGTGTTTCCCCGAAAATAAGACCCGGTCTTATTTTCTTTTGGGCTCCAAAATAAGCACTAGGGCTTATTTTCGGGGATGTCTTATTTTTTTTCATGTACAGGAAGCAGTGAGTGCGGGGGCCGATGGGAGTGGGAGCGCTGCTACCACGAGGCCGGCTCTCTCCGTCCCACCATCTGCTTGCCCGCAGTCGCAAGGGCCAAGGTCTTGGCACGCTCCAGCCTCCACCTGCCCTGCCTGCTGGCCCTGCTAGGACACTGGAGCTTGGGTCTTACTCAGGCTGCTACTATGATGAGGCAGAAGGCCGTGGGGCACATCGGGATCACCTCCCCCCGTGCCTCTGCCCGGCTGCTGGGCCTACTGCACCTGCTTCTGCTGGCCTCGTGCAGGGTTCTTCACCTTCATGGCCACACTGCTCTTGGCTGCCCTGGGGGTGGGGCAAGTCAGCCCAGATGTACGAACTCCGGAGCGCCTCCCCCTCCAGACGGCCTGCCAGGGCCCCTTCACCAGCAGTCGCTGGTGGAGCCACCCCACCTCACCTGCCATTACCTTCAGGCTCTGCCTCTCCCCTGCCCTGCACAGCTTTGGCGGGCAGGAGCTCTGTGGTGGCCATGCAGTGGGATGGAGGAGGGAGGGGGAGATTGCCCCTTCTTCTTTTACACCCCAAAACCCCATTTTCCCTGGCCACCCAGCCCCCAGCCTGTACCCTTATGCTGGAAAGGCATGCCTTGCATTGCACGGTATGCCATGCAATGCAAGCCATGCAAAGCACCCCACCCCAACCTCTTGGCTCTGGGGATGATCCCGGATGGGGGGGCAATGCTCTGCCACAGCTCCACAGCAAACCTCCGCCTTCCCTGTGCAGGATTGCAAGGCTGGAGGCCTCTGCAGCCTCTGCTGACCAACCCCCATCCTGTACTGCTGCTGCTGGCCTCGCAGGGACTCTTCATTCTCCTGGCCGCACTGCTCTTGGCTGGGCTGTTCCTGCCTGCCAGGGACCTCCAAGGCCTCCAGTTGCTTTGCATGGCTTGCATTGCATGGCATAGCATTGAGTTTAAGTTTAAGTTAAGTTTAAGTTAGTTTTATTTCTATGCCGCCCAACTCCCGGAGGACTCTGGGCGGCTTACAACAATAAAAACATTATAAAAATAAAAACTATTAACAAGAAACATATTAAAAAACATTCAACAACAAATAAAAACCCATACACACCGTTTCGTGGCCAGATCTCGCCAAATTACAGAGGCGAGATCAACGGCCCCAAGCCTGCCGGAACAGCCAGGTCTTCACGGCTTTCCGGAAGGCCAGCAGGGTGGGGGTGGTCCATATCTCAGGAGGTAACTGGTTCCAGAGGGCCGGGGCAGCCACAGAGAAGGCCCTCCCCCGCGGGCCCATCAGCCGGCACTGTTTAGCTGACAGGACCTGGAGGAGCCCAACCCTGTGGGATCTTACCGGTCGCTGGGAGCTATGCGGTAGAAGGCGGTCTCGAAGATAACCTGGCCCTGAGCCATATAGGACTTTAAAGGTAATAACCAACACCTTGAATTGTGCCCGGAGACCAATAGGCAGCCAGTGCAGCTCACGGAGAATTGGTGTAATATGCGTGTATCTAGGTACACCCATGATGGCTCGCACAGCCGCATTCTGGACCAATTGTAGTCTCCGAAGACTCTTCAAGGGTAGCCCCATGTAGAGCGCATTGCAATAATCTAACCGTGAGGTGACAAGGGCATGAGTGACTGTGAGGAGAGCCTCTTGATCCAAGTAGGGTCGCAATTGGTGCACCAGGCGAACCTGTGCAAAGGTCCCCCTAGCTACAGCTGCCAAATGTTGTTCTAATTTTAGCTGTGAGTCTAGGAGGACACTCAAATTGCGAGCCCGTTCTGAGGGGGACAATTTCTCTCCCCCCAGAACCAAGGATGGACAGTCGATATAGTCTTTCGGAGGCAATACCCACAGCCACTCGGTCTTGTCTGGGTTAAGTCTGAGCCTGTTAACTCCCATCCAGACCCTCACAGCCTCCAGGCACCAGCACATCATGTCCACCGCTTCACTAAACTGATGCGG
>QLTV01001335.1:158057-169584 GCA_003457575.1 Thermophis baileyi | reverse complement strand
GCTCTTCCAACCCCGCCCACTCCCGGCCCCGGGGGGGGAGAGTGCACGTAAGACACAGCACCAGGAGAAGGAAACTTTTGGCTGGACACTGGATGCAAGAAATCTTTCTCCCTTTTCGCTCCAAGAGGCTGCGCAGGCGCGATGAGTCTCACGAAGACTCATTTCTGGCGGAGTTTGGAAGAGAGAAAGATTTCTTGTGTGCAGCATGCAGCCAAAAGGTTCCTTGTCCCTGATGCTGTGTCTTACATGCACTCTTTCCCCCCCCTGCCAAGAGAGACAGAGGGGCGCATTTGGAAGAGACAAGGAAGTGCGTGCCTGGCTGTTTCTGCAGCTGAGCCTGGCTAGAAGTTTGGCTGTCAGCTCAGGCAGCCTGCGAGAGTTTCTTCCCCCTCCCGCTTCGCTCGAGAGCCGGAGGCGGGGGAGGGTCAGTGGACACAACACCAAGGAACGCGATGGAGCTACAAGTCCCAGGTAGGATGCGCGTCTCACGGTGGGCCGCAATTTGGGGGTGGCAGGTGAGGCGTGGTGGGGTGGGCTGTGAGATGCACATCCTACCTGGGACTTGTAGCTCTGTTGCGTTCCTCGGAGAGAGAGAGAGAGCAAGCGAGAGGCGGGTGCGCTGGGTGGCTGTTCCTGCAGGGGATTCCCATGCACTGCTCTCGCCTGCATCCCCCATCTGAAGGACACGGGGAGGGCAGGTGGACGATGAGCGTCCTGAGCCGGTGAACGAGCAATGGAGGCATGGGCGGGAGGCAGAGCCGAAGGGGCGGCAAGGCTGACCCGTGGCCCGGTGCTCTCTAGCTGACTGCAGGGCTCTGCAACGTCAGTAGCCGCAAAGGCATAAGCAGCAAGTGCCCGAGAGTTGCGGCACACCAGCACCTCCGCTGCGAGGAAGAGGTGGGGAGCCTCGATCCCTGCCTTGCCGCCTCATCACAGGCAGGAGTGCATTTCAAAACGCTGCCATAGGCAGAGCCCAGAGGAGCAGAGGCAATCCCGCGGGGTGTGCATGCACCCACCTCTTGCTTGCTCTCTCTCTCTCTCCCAGCCAAAAGAGTGCCCGCCGCAAAAAGAGCGGCTCCCGGCCGGGAGAGAGAGAGTGAGAGAGAGAGCAAGCGAGAGGTGTGTGCACACACACCCCGCGGGACTGGCTCGGCTCCTCTGGGCTCTGCCTCTGGCAGCATTTTGAAATGCGCTCCTGCCTGCGAGGGAGGGGAGCCTTGATCCCTGCCTCACCACCTCATCGCAGGCAGGAGCGCATTTCAAAACGCTGCCATAGGCAGAGCCCAGAGGAGCCAAGGCAGTCCCGCGGGGTGTGCGTGCACCTGCCTCTCGCTTGGTGCGCCCCACCCCCTGCGGGACTGGCTCTGCTCCTGGGCTCTGCCTCTGGCAGCATTTTGAAATGCGCTCCTGCCTGCGAGGGAGGGGAGCCTTGATCCCTGCCTCACCACCTCATCGCAGGCAGGAGCGCATTTCAAAACGCTGCCATAGGCAGAGCCCATAGGAACCGAGCCAGTCCCACGGGGTGTGCGTGCACCCGCCTCTCGCTTGCTCTCTCTCTCTCTCTCTCTCTCTCTCTCTCTCTCTCTCTCTCTCTCTCCCGACCAAAAGAGTGCCTGCCGCAAAAAGAGCGGCTCCCGGCATGTCCCCCCCTTTCCTCACAAAGTAGTTGGGGGGGGCTTATTTTGGGGGGGGGCTTATTTCAGTGCATGCGGTGAAAAGCCTGATTGCCCTTATTATGGGGACATGTATTATTTTCGGGGAAACACAGTAAGTCTTGATGTTGTCTCTTTATGTGCGTTTCTTGCAGAATTATTATATCCAAATTCATTTTATTGAACTTATTGAAAATTTTATTCCTTTTTACTGGGGAGTTTAAACCATTAACATTTAAGGATAGAATTGCTATTTCTTCCATATCACTTTCTATATTTTGATCTTGTTGCTCTCGTTTCTCTAACCTCTCTAATTTCTTTACTTCTACCTTCTTCATGTTTTCCATTATTCACTTTTCCCCCTCTCCCAGTTTCCATTTCTTTACTTTGTATTTCTTTTGCTTCCATAACCTGTTTTCCTATCGCATCTTCCTCTCTCAGTTCTCTTACTTCTGTTTCTTCTTCATTACCAACATATTGTCTATAGAACTCTTCTGCCTTATCTATCATGTCTAGCCTATATCTTTTGTCCTGCCATGTCACCATAATTCCTTCAGGTGTCAACCACCTGAAGTTAATATTTTGTCTTGTCAATATGTTGATAGGGCCTTCTTAAATCTCTTACCCTTTTGGGAATTTGTTTGAGAACCACTAGTTGTTTCCCTCTGTGTTCTAATGGGTCATCTCTGGTTCTATATAAGATCTCATCCCTTATTGATTTTTTTACAAATCTAATATGAACTTCTCTAGATAGGTTATGTCTCCTGGCATAATTTGTATGGATCCTGTATATTTCATCCATCTCATTTGCCATTTCCTCCTTCCCGATTCCTAGTGCTCCCGCCAACAAATCTGCCATCATTTCTGGGAGATCTTCACCTTTCTCTTCTCTCACATTTTGGAAGCATAAAAAATGGTCTGCCTTCTCTGTTTCAAGAAAGATAACTGTCTTTTCCAATTCTTTGTTTGCTAATATAAGTTTTTCATTCATTTCATCTACCCTTTTCTCCTCTTTGTCCATTCTTTCCTCCATTTCTTGTAATTTCTGTTTGTTCTTTAAAATTTGTTGTTGGAAGCATTCAAATTTACTTCTCCTGACTACCTGGGCTACTGAGTATCAAACGAAGGCATAGAAATGGATCCTGGGAAAGTGCGAGCCGTACTTGACTGGCAACCCCCTCGCACCCAGAAACAACTGCAGAGTTTCCTGGGGTTCGCTAACTTCTATTGGCAATTCATCCCCGCCTTCACAGAAGTGGCTCTGCCGCTTATGGAACTGCTAAAGACAGAGTCCTCCCCCGCAAAGCAGCGGCCAATGCAGCCCCTGGCCTGGACGCTAAACTGTCAAAAAGCATTTGAAAGCCTAAAATGGCTGTTTGCAGACGAACCCATTCTTCAGCACCCGGACCCAGACAGGCAGTTCATCATCCAGGCTGACACCAGTGACGTGGCAGTGGCAGCCATGCTCCTCCAGAAAGACCCCCAGGGATGACTTCTGCCTTGCGCATATGTGTCCAAAAAGCTCACAGACACCAAGCGGAGGTGGGCAGTATGGGAGAAGGAGGCCTTTGCCATTCGTTGGGCTCTTCTATCATGGCGGCACTTTCTGGAAGGAGCCAAGATCCCCTTCAAGGTCTGGTCTGACCATAAGAACCTCGAGGCCTTAAAGACCCCGCGAAAGCTCTCCCCCAAACAAGTCCGCTGGGTGCAGAACTTCAAGCGATTTGATTTCAAGCTGAAATCAAAGCAGGGGGGAAGAACCTGCTTGCAGACACCCTGTCAAGGAAACCCCAATATGACAGCCAGTGGGAGGAAGTCATCCACGCCATCATCCTGGACACACAGAGTGCGGCACAAGTCACTACCAGGAGCCAGGCCAGCAGACGGGCTGA
Source organism: Thermophis baileyi (assembly GCA_003457575.1). Classification (NCBI taxonomy): domain Eukaryota; kingdom Metazoa; phylum Chordata; class Lepidosauria; order Squamata; family Dipsadidae; genus Thermophis; species Thermophis baileyi. Next base: position 166,040 of record QLTV01001335.1, on the reverse strand, counting down.
CCCCCTCGATGGAAAGCTAACTGAGGATTTGAAAGCAGCGTTGTCTACCAACCAGTGGCTAGCCAACAATCAAGATACATTGACTATCCGGGACGGACTAGCCTGGAAAGGTTCGAAGATTTATGTCCTCAACAGCATGAGACTTCTGGTGCTCAAGCATAGCCATGATTCTCAATTGGCTGGCCACTTTGGATTTCTAAAGACTCTTAATCTGACTAGACAGCAGTTTTGGTGGCCCAAATGAAAGCTGATGTGGAGGACTATGTAAAAAGATGTGCCACATGTACTACAAATAAGACAAGACCGGGGAAGCCTCCCGGTTTGCTTCAACAGGTAGCTGAGCCCAGCTGGCCATGGGAAGAAATAGCTATGGACTTTATAGTAGAACTCCCGGAAAGTGGTAGCAACACTGTGATCTGGACTGTGATAGACCTATTTTCCAAACAGGCCCATTTTATCCCTTGTTCTGGGCTCCCCTCAGCTAAGAAATTGGCCAAGATGTTCATCAAACAAATCTACTGGCTACATGGAGTTCCGCGGCGGGTGATATCCGACCGAGGAGTTCAGTTCACCGCTAAGTTCTGTAAAGAGTTCCTGAGATCCATTGGGTCATCGCAGGGGCTTAGCTCGGCTTTCCATCCGAGTACCAATGGGGCCGTGGAATGAGCCAATGCCATGGTGGAACAATACACCAGATGTTATGTGGATTACCAACAAGATAATTGGGCTGACTTGCTTCCTTTTGCTGAAGTGGCTTACAATAATGCAGTGCATAGCAGTACGGGATTGACGCCTTTTCAGATTACGAACGGCATGGAATTTGTTCCTATGCCAGAACTACTGAGAGAACAGCCTTCTTCCATGACTCTAAATGAGTGGATGGAGTCATTGAAGAAAGGCTGGGAGAATGCCAAAAAAGCCCTGATTGAAGCGGCCGAAGCCTACAAGAAACAAGCTCACAAACACCAATCTCTCCAACCCCCCTTCTGGGTGGGAGATCGTGTGTACCTTTCCATCAAATACATACGCTTGAGTTTGAAGAGTAAAAGTTAGGGCTGAAATACTTAGGTCCCTTCCCCATAGTGAAAGTGATTAACCCAGTTAAAGTGATTAATACAGTTAAATCTTCCCCGCATACTGGGAAAAATTCATCCTGTGTTCCATTGCAGCCTGTTAAAGCCTGCAGTGGAATCCAGATTGAGACCTGCTGCCCCCCCAAAACCGATTGTGGTGCAGGGTGAGACTTATTATGAGGTGAAGAAAATTTTGGACTCCAGACTGCAAAGAGGACATTTGCAATATTTAGTTGCCCAGGGCGGGGCTTCGTCCCTTGACTCCCTGTTTTTATCAGGTCTGTCATGGGTTTGGCAATTTTCACAAAAGAGGGAATGAATTGCCTTGTAGAAGTTTGCGAATCCCAGGAAACTTTGTAGTTGTCTGTGGGTGCGAGGGGGCTGCCACTCTAGGACAGCTTGTACTTTGGCTGGGTTCAACTCTATCCCCTTGTTTGACACTCGATAGCCCAGGTAGTCTAGCCGCGAGTGATGAAATTCGCATTTTGACAGCTTGACGTATAAGTTTGCCACCAAAAGCTTTTCAAGTACCTGGCGGACTAGGGGTATGTGGTCCTCTATGGTCTCAGTAAAGATGAGAATGTCGTCCAGGTAGACGAGGACTCCCTTGTAGAGGTGCTCATGCAGCACTTTGTTTATCAATTGCATAAACACCGCTGGGGGGCCCTGCAGCCCGAAAGGCATTACTTTAAATTGGAAGCTTCCTAGGGGGCAGTTGAAAGCTGTTTTCCATTCGTCTCCCTCCCTGATTTGGACTCGGTAATATGTTTCTCTGAGGTCTAGTTTAGTGAAGACCTTGCCTTTGGCTAAGTGGGACAGCATGTCCTTCATGAGGGGGAGGGGATATAAGTTGTGTACACACACACACAGTTTATCCCACAGAAGTCCACACATAATCTCAGAGTCCCATCTTTTTTCTCTTTAAATAGGACTGGGGCTGTGACTTGTGGCTTGGTTGGCTTGATGAACCCTCTTGCTAGGTTTTTGTCTATGTATTTGTGCATTTCTTGCATTTCCTGGGTCACCATGACGTACAGTTTGGGTTTGGGAGGCTTGGCCCCAGGAATGATTTCGATGGCGCAGTCCGTTGTGTGGTGGTGGTGGGGGTAGCACATCACACTCGGTTTCACTGATCCCTTTGGCAAGGTAATCTCTAGGGATCCGTTCAGCCTCTGGGTTTGTTCAGAGGTGGCCGCCAGTTGTTCTGGTGGGGCCCTGAGGGGAGTTTCCTGTGTGAGCAGTGCCTCTATTTGCTGGTGCAGAGCGGGTTGGGGGCATCTTGCTATTCTCAGCCTCCGGCTGCCTCCTTTCCACCAGATAGTCGAGCCCCAATTGTCTAGCCAAGAGAGCCCTAGTATGACCGTCTTTGTCATTTTGGGAGTTATTACGAATCAAATTGATTCCCAGTGGTCCGCTAGCTCTAGGCTCACTGGTTCGGTCAGGTGGGTGGTGTGGGCTCCCCCCAATAGGGACCCATCTAGTTCCTCAAACTTAATTGGTTGGGCCAATTTCTTCACTCTGATCCTTAATTTCAGGACCATGGGCAAGTTAATCAAACATCTGGTGCAGCCTGAGTCTATTAGGGCTTCAAAAGTGCCCTGGGTCCCTCTTTTTGGGGCTGTGAGGCATATCGGGAAGGTGGAAGGGTGAATAGGTTCACTCACCATCGGGTCATTTTCCCCCTTGTCTTCGCTATCATAGGGTTCCGCCGATTGGTCGTTGTCTGCCGGAGTCCCATTCCCCCCCCATCGGCTGGGTAGGGAGGGGCCTCTACAAGCCTGGAAGGCTTTTCGGGACTTGTCGGCGGCACGCCTGGGGCCTCGTTCTGGTCGCGCCCTGGGTGGTGGTTCTGGCTTGGGTTTCGGGGCTGGAGTTGCACAGGCTGATGCAAAGTGGCCTATCCCTCCGCATCTGTAGCATTTCAACTGGCCTTGGGGGAGGGTTGGTCTTGGGGCCGGCTGGGTTGCAGTGGAGTCCCATCGGCCAGATGGTCTGCGATCTGGTTGTCCTCTCTCTTTAGGACCTGGTTGCCTTCGCATGTCATTGGAGCGCAAACTGCAGTCAATTTTTATGGCCACTCGAAACCAGTCAGAGAGTCAGTTGGGAATGTCCCGATAGATTATGGCTTGGCTAATTTGCTTGTCTAGGCTTTCTCTGAAGAAAAGGACTAGTAGCTCCTCCGGCCAGGGTGGTAGCTTTCCCATGACTCTTCTGAACTGATGGATGTGTTCTTTAATGGGTCGCCCTCTCTGCTTTAAATTCCGAAACTCATCCTCTGCATATTGATCCTCCCCCATGTCCTCGAATCTGGTTTCTAGCTCTTGCAGGAATTTGTTGACGTCCTGCAGTTGGGGGGGCTTTCCTCCTATGGAGGGCTGCTAGCCATTCATTTGCTTCTCCCTCTAATCCCATGGCTATGGTGTTCACCATGGCTCTATGCGATCACTCTCACCCAAGGTTCTGGCAACTGCAACTCCCTCTATCACTTCTTCTCTATTAGTAAGAATTAGGCCCAGTATAATTTTTCCCAGTGGTGAAATCCAACATTTTTTACTACCGGTTCTGTGGGCGTGGCTTGGTGGGCGTGGCACGGGAAGGATACTGCAAAATCTCCATTCCCACCCCACTCTGGGGCCAGCCAGAGGTGGTATTTGCCGGTTCTCCCAACTACTCAAAATTTCCGCTACCGGTTCTCCAGAACCTGTCAGAACCTGCTGGATTTCACCCCTGATTTTTCTTCTAGTTCACTCCTCTACCTTTTGGATGACAAAGTTGTCAGCTAAGTTGGTTAGGAATCTGTTCGATTTCCCACTTGCTGCAGAGTTTGTCTTCCAGTTGATATCAGGGTAGTTAAAGTCTCATTACTACTGTGGTATGTTTTCTACATACATTTGTTAATTGATTAGCAAAGAGTTCATCTATTTCTTCTGCTTGGTTGGGTGGCCTGTAGTATATGCCTATAATCATTTTTTTCCTTTTGCACTGACCCATATGGATTCTAGGAGTTTTTCATCCTTGGTTTTGTGTATTTCTGTATAGATATAGTGATCTTTTATATATAATGCAACTCCACCTCCTCTTTTGTTAGGTTTGTTTCTTTTGAATAGCTTGTATCCTCCTATCAGTACATTCCAATCATAAATTTCATCCCACCAAGTTTCAGTAATGGCCTCATGTCATATTTGCCTTCATGTATTAATACTTCAAGTTCACCCTCTTTGTTTCCTAAACTTTGAGCATTCATGTATAGGAATTTGAGTCCTTTATTGGTCTATTTCTTATATCTCCTACTTTGTAACTGGAATTTCCATCCTTTCCATCACTCTCTATTTCATTATGTTTTTCTTTTATACTTCCATGATGGCTAGTTGGCTTTATATAAAATGACCTAAGTCACTAGTGGGGAAATGCCCTTTTTAAAATCATTACTGTAAATGTACCAGGTAAGCAATTTGGTCTTAGGAATTAGGGTGAGATGTAGAGGATTTAGATGCAGGAATGACATGGAGAGACAAAGAAATGCTGTTGTCAGAACTAGCCTTCCTCTAATTCTGGATATGTATAAGATTCCAATCCAGTTTATATTAGAAAAAAAAAAAGAGAAGTAGATCCAAGCAGAGACACTGTCTTTGTGAGGACGATAAATTTACAGCAGTCCTCAACTTACAACAGTTCATTTAGTGACTGTTCAAAGTTATAACGGCACTGAAAAAAGTGACTTATGACCATTTTTCACACTTACAACTGTTGCAGCATCGCCATGGTCACGTGATTTACATTCAGATGCTTGACAACATTTATGACGGTTGCAGTATCCCAGAATCATCTGATCCCCTATTATGACCTTCTGACAAGCAAAGTCAATGGGGAAACCAGATTCACTTAACAACCATGTTACTAATTTAAGAACTGCAGTGATTCACTTAACAAATGTGACAAGAAAAGTCGTAAAAAGGAGCAAACTTACTTAACAAATTTCTCACTTAACAACATAAATGTTGGGCTCAATTGTGGTTGTAAGTTGTGGACTACCTATACTGATTTTATTTATTTATATTTCACATTTCTGGATGACCAATCTCCCTCAAATGTTTAACTATGTGATTTTGAGAACTGATTGAAATGAGTTCATAAAAAGAAAACAAATCAGTTTTCTCTACTCTGCATTCATTAAAAAAAATCATAGGTTTGGAAGGGATCTTGAAGATCCAGGGCAGGTGTCCACAGGCAAATGACTGTCCAACCTTTGCTTGAAAACCTCCAGAGATGAAGCCTGCATAAATGTAAGAGTTTCCTTACATAGCTCTCTGTCATGAAATTCTTATTTATTTATTAATTTTTTATGCTGCCCATCTCCCCTACAAAGTGGCTTTGGGCAGCTTACAAGTTGTAAAACAAGTAAAAAATAATTAAAACATTGAAACATTAAAAAATGCACATAATAGGACTTCCAGTTGAACTTCTGGCACCTTCGGAAGCGAGCTCCACGAGCTCCATGGGTCCGTTCTGAAGTCTCCCTGTCGGGGGTTTCATTTGAAGCCATAGCCACCCTGAAGGGGTGGTGAAGCAAAGGGGGACCGCCTTGCAAGTTGAAGGGAGCCGCATCTCCCCTCCCTGACTCGGAAAACTCTCTCATCCGAAGACTAGGAGCAGCAGCAGTTAAAATGCCTGCCATGAATCCGGGGAACAGCCAGAAACCAAAAGTTTGTGCAGGAGTAGAGAAATGGTGAATGGTGTGTCGTCTGGGTAAGAAAAGATTTACAGCTGAAGCCGGACCCCCAAAAAATCTAAGGTGAATACATTTTAGAACAATTTGTAACAGCAGCATGTAACTATTGTGAAAAAACATATTGGAAATTTAAAGAAGTAAATATTTGTTTAAAAAGAAAATTAAGTTGGAAATTGAATCCCCAAAACAAAAGGTGTGATAGTAAGAAGGCATATTAAGATACTGGAACTATAAACCTACCTTTTCTTCAAATAATCTGCCTTAAGCAATGGAGTTATAAGCTAAACTAAGCAAGAGAAATAAATTGGACTTGTCAAAATAAAAGCAGAGAGGCAGCAGAGTCAAAATAAAAGCAGAGAGGCAGCAGAGTGAAGGAAAGATCGCCATCTGCTGATGATAGTGAATTTTTGCAACTTGGGAGTAAATATTGAAATAAAGGAAACTGTTGAACTATACATATTTAACTTCTAACCACTGGAGACTGGAATATTAAAAAATAATTTGGGGACCCCTAAATACTATTGGATATACAAAAGTGACTTGAGGAATGGAGGATCCATGAAGTAACTAACTGATTTGATTGAACATTGATGAGACATTTAAATTTGACTTGGAGGTTTGGTTTCTGAACTGACAATTGTGGAGACTCAAATGGAATGGAGTTAATGATTCAAAACATTAAGGATATTAAGGACCTTATCCTGGAACTACACAAGGACATGGTAGAAATATTTGATCGTATAGATAGAAGACAGGAAAATTGTATACAAGAGACAAGGAGCAAAGACCAGGACAAGAAGGAAAGAATGGAATCATCAGCTGGAACAGAAGGGGAAATAGAATTGAGAAACCAGCAAAAAGAAGATAACAAGGAGGAGACACTATTAAAATTAATGATTGAGGAGTTAAAACTGGGGGAAAACACTTTGAAAGATTTTAGAAAGAAATAGGAGGAACAGGAAGAGGTTTGGAGGGAATAGATAGGATTTAGAGCAGAAAGCTTTCAAATTAGACAGTGGGACAAGACAGGGCAAGGAGAAAAAATTAAATTATGGATTCAGAATATAAACTTAGAAGTAGATGGAATAAAAGACTTAAGAGGAAAACAGGGGAGACAAGTTTTAAAAAAGGTAGGATTAAAGGACGGGATGTGGATAATGGTTAAGGGGAGAAAAAGAGTTATAATATGTCATATGTTAATAATTGTATTAATATTAGAATGATATAGGCTGGACAATTAGTTGGTATCTAACATAAATATATATCAGGATAAACATTACCACAAATAGATATGAAACTGGAAAATTATGAATGAGAATTCATTATTAATTGGAAATGAGAGGTTGAATGATGGTATTATTAAAAGTGTATAAAATATGACTATTGTGTAGGTAATGTGAAAGTAGATATATTTATGTGTATTAACAAACTTTAAAATATAAAGAGAGGAAGAGTTAAATAATGGGAATATGAATAACAAAACAGAGTATCATGTCCTTGAATATGTGGAGGGGGGGAATATTAGTGGAAGTTTAGAATGGAAGGGTGGTAAAGCAATATATCATAAAGTTAAATAAGTTAGGAAAAGAAACATGAAAAATAGACAAATAAAAAATGAAAATGGTGGTAAGCTTGAAATGTTAGGATGTAAGAAACTGGTATTCAGACAGTATGCTGTTTGATTAATGAAGTGCTGTTAGTATTAAAAGAATAATATTGTAGTAGCATATACTGTATATATACGATTAGAATGATGATGTGTGTAAAACTATTAATATGAAGATTAATAAATATTATGATGATATTATAATTATGATTATTATTATTACCAACACATGTTTAAGTGATTAAGTCTGTTTCTTTTATTTTTGAATGTAACTTTAAGAATTAGTATAGCTATAGTTGAAAGAGATATTAATTGGAAAATACACCATATCCTGTAGATATTGGGAATGTTATATACAACAACGAAAAGAGAGAGGGAAATGGAATGGAGTGGAAGGTAGTAGGAGAGGAGGGGAGAAAGAGTAAGGGTAGAGAGGGGAAAGGAGAGAGGGAAGTGGAGGGGAGGAGAAGAGTAGAAAGGGAAGGAGAGGGAAGCGGAGAAGAAGAGAGAGGGAAAAGAGAGAGGGAGACGAGAAGGAGAGAAGGAGAGAGGGAAGTAGAGGAAGAGGAGAAGGT
>QLTV01001335.1:133441-155909 GCA_003457575.1 Thermophis baileyi | reverse complement strand
AAAAGCAAAACAATAATAAATCACCTGGCCCAGATGGCATTCCAGTGGAGGTCTACAGAAATACACTAGAATCAATAGAACAAATGTTACTGGAAACATATAATGAGGCACTAGAAGAAGCAAAAATTCCGCCATCCTGGACAGAAGCAATAATCACACTCATTCCGAAAGAAGACTCTGACAACCAAAACATACAAAATTACAGGCCGATTTCATTATTAAACACAGACTACAAAATTTTTACAGCAATAATGGCAGAAAGGATTAAAAAGATTTTAAATAAATATGTACATTCAGATCAAAATGGTTTTCTCCCAAACAGACAAATTAAAAAAAATACAAGAATCATTGCAAATATCCTGGAATACTACGAAGCACACCCAGAGAAACAACTTGCATTGGTTTTCCTAGATGCCCAAAAGGCATTCGATAATGTAAATTGGGATTTTATAAAATTACAATTGGATTATATGAAATTCGGCCCCAAATTCTTAAAAATAATTGAAAAAATTTATGATAAACAAAAGGCGAGAATAACAATAAACGGGGAATTAACTGATAATATTGAAATAAGAAAAGGTGTAAGACAAGGATGTCCTCTTTCACCCCTTTTGTTTATTTTAACCTTAGAATCCCTATTAATTAGAATAAGAGAGAACCCAGACATTAAAGGCTTAAAAATCAAAGAAGAAGAATATAAATTACAAGCATTTGCAGATGATCTGGTGTTCATCTTAGAAGAACCAATAGAATTTGGATCAAATTTAATTAAAACAATAGAAGAATTCGGTAAGGTAGCAGGATTGAAAATAAACAAAACCAAAACCAAAATAATCACTAAAAATATGACTAGAAAACAAGAATTAGAATTAGAACAAATAACAAATATGTAAATCATTAAAAAGATAAAATATTTAGGGATATGGCTGACAGCAAAATACTCCTCAATAAAAGAAGATAATGATAACAAATTAATTCAAACAATTAAAAAGGATTTAGAAAATTGGAACAAACTTCAAATATTATTAAAGTCATTAATTCAACAAATTAAAAAGGATTTAGAAAATTGGAATAAACTTCAAATTTCGCTAATGGGACGGATCTCAGTGATAAAAATGAATATACTACCAAAAATTTTATTCTTGTTTCAGGTGGCCCCAATAAATTTAGAAAAGCCATTCTTCCAAAATTTAAACAAATTAATGTCAACCTTTATTTGGCAAGGAAAGAAACCCAGGATTAAACTGAAGCCCCTTCAAGATTTTAAAGAAAGAGGTGGCCTGGCATTACCTAATTGGGAACTGTACCATCAGGCAGCAACAATGACATGGTTAAAAGAATGGATAATACTAGAAAATAAAAGAATATTAACTCTAGAAGGGCATGATATAAAGTAGGATGGCATGCTATAATTTGGGACGACAAGTACAAAACACATAAATACTTCCAAAGCCACTTAATAAGGAAAGCCCTACTACAAACTTGGATAAAAATTAAAAACAAACACTATACAAAAATCCCAAATTGGCTATCAACAATAGAAGCAATAAAAAACCCAACATTAATAAATCTAACAAAAATAACAAGATATAAAGATCTTTTAACTGAAGAAGGATTATTAAAAACTAAGCAGCAGCTACAACCACAAGATATAACTTTAGATTGGTATACATACAGTATATTCAGATTCAAAATATATAATATGGATAGGAAACAATATGAATTTCAAACGGAATATCAAGAATTGGATAAGATTATGATATTGGGGAATTACAAATTAATCAGTAAACTCTATAAATTTTTATTACGGTACGAAATGGAAGAAGAAGCAGTTAAAGAAACCATGATCAGATGGGCACAAAATTTAGGTTACAATATTGAATTAGTTAAATGGGAAAAAATGTGGCAGAGAAATTTGAAATTAACAGTAGCCACGGCATACAGAGAAAACCAATGCAAGATGTTTTATAGATGGCATCTCCCCCCCAGCCCGGCTTGTGAAAATGTCAAACAAAATATTGCCAATATGTTGGAAATGCCAAAAAGCATATGGTACATACTATCACCAATGGTGGACATGTGAAAAAGCGAAAAAAATTTGGACCAGGATTAGGAAAATAATAGAAGAAATAACTAAAGAACATATAGATTGGAAACCAGAAAATTTTCTACTAGGAATTATGTCTGGAAACTATGTCAAAGAAGTATACTATTTAATAGTTCACATCCTAACAGCAGCTAGGATTGTATACAGTATGCATCAAAATGGAAAAATAATGATATACCAAATGATGAGGAAATTGTAAGAAATTTTTTTGACTGTGCTGAAATGGACAAGATGACTAAAGAATTACAGAATAAGGAAGAATCAGAATACTACTTAACTTGGAACAGGTTGTACGAATGGTTAAAAAATAGGGATTCACAATTACGAAAAGTGTAAATATTAATTTGTTAGATGTATATATATATATTTATATAAAATGGAAAAGACATATATGTAAATGAATGTATATAGAAATGGAAAAGGAAATACGTTTTGAAGAACTCCATAAAAGAGGTATATGACATGAACAAAAAATAGATTAGAAAGTAGATATACATAGAAGAAATAGGTATAAAATATAAATTATAAATATATTCAAAAATATTTATATTATAAGTATATAAAAACTTTGTAAACTGATCTTGAGTAGTCTAAATAGGATCCAGGATTCCTATCATTGTATGTTTGTATGTTATGTAATGTTTTTTGTGTTTATAAAATAAATAAATAAATATATTTAAAAAAGAAAAAGAAAGGGCTGTAAAGCACTATGAAGTGGTATATAAATCTACATGCTATTGCTACTTGCTATTGCTATTAAGCCACTGGGTGAGATAATCTGTCATCATGAATTGAGGTATCTGCAGTACGCTGATGATACCCAACTCTATATTTCCACCCCTAGTGACCCAAGTGATGCTATTACTGCCTTCTCACAGTGCCTGGAGAATGTGAGGGCCTGGATGGGGAACAACAGGCTTTGACTGAACCCTGGCAAGACTGAATGGCTTTGGTTGCATGGCACCTTGAGATCCATACAGAAAGAGGACTTTGTCATCTTTAATTCTGGATGAGGTTGCACTACCCAGACAGATCCGGTCTGCAAGTTGGGAGTTCTCCTGGACTCGTGACTCCTGTTCAAAGAACAGGTGGCAGTCACGTCTAGGAGAGCGTTTGCACAACTTCGGGTTGTGCGCCAGTTGTGGTTTCCTGGATCAGGAGTCCCTGCACTCAGTCATTCAGGCCTTAGTCATCTCAGGACTGGATTACTGCAATGCGCTCTACATGGGGGTATTTTTGAAGAGCATTTGGAAGCTACTGCTGGTGCAGAGTGCAGTGGTACGGGCAGATCTTGGGGGCTCAAGAATTGCCCATGTAACATCACTGCTCCATGAGCTGCATTGGCTGCCTGTCTGCTTTCAGGAGCAATTCAATGTGTTGGTAATCACCTTTAAATCCCTTCATGGTAAGGGTCCAGGCTAATTGAGGGACCGACTCAGCCTACTGGGATTGACCCGCCTTACCTGTACCAGCAGAGGAGGCACACTGCAGGCCCGTCAGCCTGATTATTCTGGTTGGCAGGATCCAGGAGAAGGGCTTCCCTACCATTGCACCTGGCCTGTGGAACATCTTGCCCCACAGTGTAAGGTCCTGACCTTCTGTAAGAGCCTAAAGACCTGGCTCTGCCAGTTAGCTTGGGACTCCAATGGGGGACATCACAGTGGAGGTGGTTGATCAATTAATAACAGATCCCACTTCCCCCATCCATCCTGCTTCCACCCTCCCCATCTTTTAATTGGTAGTGTTTGGAGTTTGTACTAACTTATTTATGTTTTTAGTTTATACAGTTTTTTATGATTGTAAGCCACCCAGAGTTACCCTGAGGTAAGATGTGCAGCCTATAAATTTAATAAACAAATAAAAACTGTATTAAAACTAAATCCTTATTTTGAGTTTGGATCTCCCTCTGCTTCCACTGATTGGTTCTTGTCCTACCCATGCAAAAATAAGTCCACCCACTCTTCCCTTTGATAACCCTTCAACTATTAGAAATTTGCTATCATATCTCCCCTTTGTCTTCTCTTCTCTAACCTAACATACCCAGTTCTTCATAGAATTTAGTGTCCAAGCCCCTCACCATTTTTGTTACTTTTTTTCTGCACTCTTCCCAAATCAGCATCCTTCTTGTATTGTGGTGAGCAGAACCAAGAGATGGGAGGCATATGAATTTAATAAATAAAATAAATAAATTTATTTTAAGCCTCAAACATTCTTCTTATAGTCAAACCATCTCAGCCCTTCTTTTACTTGATCAATCTTGTATTCAGTTCACCTATTCATGTTTGACCCTTTATCTCGGACTAATAGGACTTATTCAACACAGCAATACAGTAATTAAATTGAAACGAGGTTATAGAGCTTTGCTTATCTTTAATCAGCAAATCAAATACTTTCGGAGTCAGTAAGGGAAATTTCTATACGAAAATACGCTTAATACATTCCTTCAATGCCTTGATTTCGGGGAAACCATGCGTTTTTACATAAAAGAAAGGCGCGGTTCGAAGCCGGCGGGAAGGGAGTGGATGATGTGGCATCTTTAGCATGTACTATTTATTCGCTTGGCAGGCTGGCAAACTACATTTCCCAAGAATCTTTGCGCGAAATGTGTGCTGCCATTGTCTGCGGCCATCTTGAAATCTGAACTGCTATTAAAAAAGATTTGGGGGTTACAGCGTCTCTTTCCCACTCTTGCGGCAGCTTGGGGAAAAGGGGTGGGGAGACTTAGTAGCTTGTTGGAAGGAGGCGCTTTAGGGTACTGAAGTCGTCAGTAGGTCAACTATCCGATTCGGGCGGAGACGGAGAGGTGTATGAGATTGAATGGAGGGGCATTTTTGAGCTAGGCAGATCTGTGGGGAAGGAATTTTTTGGCTCCTCCCATCTGAGTTAGTGATGTTTAGGTCAGCTAAAACCAAGCCAGCTGGGAAATAGCAACCGAGAGAGACAAAAGATAAGGGAGGCCCCTGAAGAAATGAGGGAATCCTGTCGAATTTGTGGTCGGGAACTTTGTGGCAATCAGAGGCGCTGGATCTTCCACACCGCAACTAAATTGAATTTCCAGGTTTTGCTCTCGCATGTTCTGGGCAAGGAGATCTCACGGGATGGCAAAAACGAGTTTATCTGCAGCAAGTGTGCTTTTATGTTGGAGCGCATATATCGCTTTGATACTGTTATTGCGCGCATCGAAGCGCTGTCAATTGAGCGGTTGCAGAAGCTGATGCTAGAAAAGGACCGCCTCAAACTGTGTATCGCCGGAATATACAGGAAGAACAATGACGAGCCCACCGACGAGACGACGGACGTCTCCAGCCTGCCGGATCTGCGCTACTCGACTCTCCTCCAGGAAGACTTCGCTTATTCAGGGTTTGAATGCTGGACAGAGCCGGAGGAACGCATTGGAGACCCACAAGCGTGCCACGCTGCAGAAAGCCGTCCTAGGCGGTGTCGGGGTTGTGCTGTGCTGCGCGTTACTGATGCTGATTATGAGGCAATTTGCAAAATCCCACGAAAGGTGGCAAGAAATCTCTCCTGTGGATCATCCAGGTGTTCTGCCAACGTTTGTAGTGAAGAGTTACTTATATGTGAGCCAGTAATTACTGACTTGCTAAGCGTCAAGGCGCCTTTGGATGAAGAAAGAGTGGAAGGGGAAACTCCCGAATTGTCCCTTGAGTCGTTGGATGCAACCGCGATCGCTGATGCATTACATCCAAAAGAGGAGGAAACGGACACAGAGGCAAAGAGAAACGCGACGTATAACTGTATAAATGATTCTGGAGCCCAAAGCTTGTCACTTCAGGGCAACAGGTTAGAGGTAGCCCTTAATTTGGTGAAAGCTTTTGACTGCAAGCCAGTCCAGAGTCCCAGAGGGAGCAAGTTACCTATTCCTGTAAAATCAAGTTCTCATTGCCAGAACTTCGATAAAAACTCTTCTTCTGGCTTCTCAGATGTGGTGCTGAAATCTCAACCTGGCTTTGCCTTAGCTTTTGCCTTGGAGATGTCCGATCTGCAGGAATTGTGGGAAGACTTATGTATGGATTATGTTCCACTTCGAACTAAGGTAGAAGATTATTTCTTCCAATTCTGCCTTTCAGATTCTCGAATATTGTCATCCTGTACTTTTGATTCACTTTTGGCTTGAGATGCAACCTGTAGTTTACTGATTGCTTTCTTCACCCATTATTGTTGGATTCTGAAAATTGCATGTTCGTTTTCTGCTTTTTCTGCTTGAAGTTTTTTCTTTTAGCTTTCAGTTATGTTTGCTTTGCAAAGGATTAAAATGAATGTTATTTTCTGCCTTACATGTGAAATAAGAGTTATCTTTTTAAAAGTCCTTGTAGAGTTGAATTCATTAGTCCAGATTTGTGCTAGCTATGACCTGATTAGGATATTCACATAAAAATTGGCATGTCTTCTGTGGTTTTTTTTTTAAAGGGAATAGTTATTGTCATAAAAACATATCACTTCAGATTGTCCTCACTGGCATGCTAGATATCATGTGCAAGGAGACTGCATTATGAATTTCATTGACTTTGTTAACAAAATTTTATAAATTTTACTGATACGTTAAGTGGCTATACTTAACAAATAGTACCTCTAACAGCATTTTTTAAAAGATTTTTTATCCTGCCTATTATTTCTATAAACAACTCAAGGTGGTGAACATACATAATATTCTTTCCTCCTACTACTTTCCCTTCAAGAGCAACTGCCCTATGAAGCAAGTTGGGCTGAGAGAGACTGACTGGCCAAAAGTCACCCAGCCAGCTTTCATGCCTATAGTGAGACTGAATCTCACTGTTTCTAGTTTCTAACCCGATGTCTTAACCATTAGACCAAACTGGCTTTATATTTATATATCTATTATATCTATATTTATATAGCAATAAATGCTAATTTCAGTTAGCAATAGCACTTAGACCTATAGTGCTTTATAGCACTCTCTGAGTGGTTTGCAGTGTCAGCATATTGTCCCCCACATTCTGGGACCTCATTTTACCAACCTTGGAAGGGTGGAAGGGTGAGTCAACCTTGAGCCTGTCAGGATCAAATTCCAGACTGTGGGCAGAATTAGCCTACAATACTCCATTCTAATCACTGTGCCACCAGGGCTCGTTACCTTAGAAAGTAGAAGAATGCCTGTAACTACAGTATAGTAGCTGATTTTCGAATGACAATTGTACTTTCTTTCAGCAATTTTGTTTTCTCCTAGCTTTTTCACATTGCAAAACAGTTAAATTAAGTTAACTGCATGGTGGAAATCCAGAGATAGCATCACACACAGAATTGAGCTTTGCTGAAGATTACCTTCTTGCAACATCTCCAGGAATTGATTCTATTAAAATCATGAAGTTACAATTAATTCTGGAATTTTTGAAAGGGAAGCTGATTTCTATAGTTTTAATATTATGTGTGCACAATCTTAAGCATCTATACAGAAATCCTACTGAACTCAATAAGTAAGATTGTAGTCTTGCTTAAAATCATAAAATGTTACAAAGATCTACTGGACTTAAACTAGTACTTTTTATCTATGTTGATACCTAATCTAGGGTAAGTTTCTTAAATTTATCGTAAGTATGGAAAAGGGGCTCAAACATAGGCTAAAAAAATTAATGGTCAAAAAGATAGATTAGATAGGCAGGCCTATCTAATGTTTCTTATGATCATATCAAAGAAAATAAAAGTAAAATAAAAGATCTATTTCCAGGATAAAACAGGTTAAAGAAAATACAATAATAAAATACATATATACTAAATACAAAGAATCAACAATCAAATAAATGCATCAGCTTTATGTGATACCCTGATCTGTTCAATATAACAGAGTTTTAGCTGAACTGCCTCATCTATAGGCTTAGCAATTCTGCTAACAATGTAGCTAAAATGTTAGAAGACAAGCTGCATTCCATTAAAAAACTAATTTTACTTCTCTCTTATAGAGATATATTGCAGATATCTTAGTGAAAGATGTCTCTGTCTAGGGGTGTGTATACTTTATATTTTGAAATTATTTGCAAAAACTGCCTTCAAACTTGTGTAATTGCAGCACCTTCTCTGCTATTTATTAAAGAAGCTGAATGTTTCAGCTTCATGAACCAGAAAAAAAGATAATGATGCTTTAAACAATCCTCTCAAGTTCAGCAGCTTAAAAAATATGGAGCTTTGTTAATGAATAAATAAATGCTGCATTTTGCCTCTTCCAAGCAGTTTTAGTGAAATGATATAATAACGAAAGGTAAAGAATATCTCAGCAAATACTATTTTTCTTATTCTCTTTGTCTCTTCAGAATATGTTTGAGGCTAATCAGCAGCTAACTTACTGCGACATGTCATTCAGTGAAGAGGAAACTGTATTAAATGATACAGAACATATGGAAAAAAACAGCTCTTTAAATGCTATGAATAAGGTATTTATTTAATTTCAAAAATGTTCAAAATTATCTTGGGAACAATAAAATTGTTTCTAAATGTAACATCTTCAGTCAGTGTGCTGGCTAGAATACACCTTAATGTAATTTTGGCTTTCAAGGTTGGAAACAAGCAAATATATTACAGGGAGGAAGATCTTAACAAGCTGAAATATTGTGCAAAATCCAGCACTATAAAATTGAATAGGATCAAATCAAAGATATGAGTACAGAATGGTGGGCACAACAGTGCATGAAAAGAAAAATCGGAGGTATCTTTGTAGCCGATAGAACTGTTCAATTGTTTTGTGGGAACAGGTAAGAACTGTAGTTTTAAATTACAAGAAATTGATTTTAATTGAACATGAGGAAAAAATTCCTACTGGAGGTGCTGGATGGCTACAAAGGCTGGATGGCTATTTTGGGGGGATGCTATAGCAGTGGCTTTCAGCACTGAGCAGAGTGTTCAAATATATTATCTTCAAGATCCAACTCATACATTCATATAGCAGTAATACCAAAATAATACAAATGATTTTTGTCTGTTAATCCATATAGTAATATTTTGTGCCTGCTAAAAAAGCACATTGATAATGCCTTAAATAAATGTGATTCAAAATTATCTGAAAGTCAATAGGTATAGAGTGATCTGGGGTTTCTGGTGAAAATTTAGCTATTCTAAGTTTTTGGTTAAATGTCAACAGTCTGACTAGCAAACCCAAGAAAAGTAGACACTCTCAGGAAGTTTGTAATCTCAAAACTAAAACTTTATTGGATACACCATTTCGGCATTGAAGAAATAAAACCAGCTCTGAAGTTTTCCTGCGCAATGCTACATAGTTAAACATTAGTCTCCCCTCCTTCCCACCCATATGGTCATGCTGTCCAATTATGAATCAGTCTTTTGTTTTGAGAAAAGTTCATTTCTTTGTCGTAGTGCAGTAGTTCTTGGGGGTTCTTTAACATTAAATAAAATTTAGCTAAGTTTATTTTTGACTCAGTTACAAAGAAGTTAAGTTTCCCCCTAGTTGAAAGCATCTTCAGCCATTCATTTTCCTTCTTTTGTTCTTGCTGTCTGAAAGTTAATATGTTATTTGTTTAAATCAAGATGAAAGCCTTGTTTGTATAGAATATATCTTCCTAAATTAGCAAATCTTTCTGTGCAAAACATCTGGAAATCTGAAAAGCTGCTGTAAGCTAATGTGCCATCTGTTGTGCACACCTTCTTTCTATAAGTATTTCCATGACTCATGTACTGTAAATATATGTTTATATCTGTAACTGTGCAGATTGAAAGCAATATTATGGGAATTATTCAGTAAGCTTAATAAAAACTAGGGTCTAAGTTCAGGCCAGAGAAACATTGACATCAAGTATGTGAAGAAATTACATAAATCTTAATTTTTCTCACCTCTGTGTCAAGACTGACTCACACTTTCACCTACATTTTTGCTTCACTCACAACTTGACAATAAAAGGGGTGGTGGTGGATGGAGTGCAAGGGTGGGAGAATAATATCCAAGCATCCATCAGCTTCTGTGAGACATTGCTGGCATCTCAAGGATACACTGAGCAGATGTAGCAGCGTGGCCGGCTGGTTCCCATAACAAAATGAACAGAAGTGATTGGTGGATGTATTGGACTATGGGTGTCCCGTGGGGAAAGAGGGAAATTAACTATGCTTGCTATCGCATGGGAAACCCAGTGCTGGTTTCGCTTCTTCTCTGCCAATGTGGTTTATTCAGTAAAGTTTTAGACTCTTGGTAAAATAATGTTCCATGAGTTTCTTTTTCTGGACTCACCAACTGGACAGTTGACACTCTGATTTGGAGTACTTTTCCATAATTTTTTGTGGCTGACAAATTAATCAGTTGAGGAATGAAGTATTTATTGGGTGATATAGATAGAGAATTGAACAGAAAAATAAATTCTTGTTTATAATACAGACAACCATGTGTCATTTTTTACATTCTTGAACTTAAATCTGTTGTGAGCTCTCAAAAGAAAAACGTACTTCCGTTTTTGGTGCCAGAGTAGAATATAATGGTTACCTAGTACATGAATATGCTAATATTTTCCTTTATTCAATTATTTATTCCCTTAATAGAAAAATGTAGAAGAAAAATGTATACTGTACTTGCAAGGCTATTGAAATGAGAGAAACTCAAATCAGGCAACAGAGCAAGCTGGATATTCTTGTAGATTGCTTCTTACTTTCCCATGAATGAATGAATGAATGAATGAATGAATGAATGAATGAATGAATGAATGAATGAATGAAGACACAAGCCTGATAATCAGCCTGAAGATGACGAATGAGACTTCGTCGAAACGTTGCAATGACATCTCCAACTTCACGTGGGAGAAAACCTGAATAACCACAGACCTACATACAAATACCTGCGAAAACCTCAAAAAACAAATCTGTGTGCGTGTGTGTGTGTGGGTGTGTGTGTGTGGGTGTGTTGTGGGGTTTTTGTGTGTGTCTGTGTGTGTGTGTATATATATATATATATATATATATATATTCTGTTAAATCACCTGGTATACCCAAATATGGGAGGGAGCATACTGCTTCCTTTTTGCCTTTCGGCCCCTCCAGGGGCCATCCAGGCAGTTACTTACAACGACAGTCCATTTTCTATATGTTACATATTTTTACTGATAAATACATAAATAAAGGGAGACTAGTATAGATCTATTTCAAGCTATTTAGCTCTCATCAGCTAGCCACACCTCCTTTTTACTGGATCAAATCCCAGTAAAAAAGGGGTGTGGCTAGCTGATGAGAGCTAAATAGCTTGAAATAGATCTATACTAGTCTCCCTTTATTTATGTATTTATCAGTAAAAATATGTAACATGTATGTATGTATGTATGTATGTATGTATGTATATACTGTGTCAGCAGAAGGCAATAGCTTCCTGGTGAAGCATTTACATGCTTTATTGTATCTAGTTATATTAATGATACTTCACAGTTGCAAGACAATTTGCTGCTAGTTTGCCTTTTCTTAAATATAAGAAATAAATATAAAAATTAGTGATATAAATTTATTTTTGGTATTCAGCAGCTCCAAGACAAAGTGAATGAAATGGATTTTGAACTGAAATCTGTCCAGCATGCATCCAAGAAACAGGATCACATAATCCAGAAATTGAAAGAGACCTTAAAGAGCAAGGAAAATGAGGTTTGTAATTCTTTGAAGAATGAATACTGATATAGATTTAATGACTGAAATATAATTAGAATAGAATAGAGCTGGAAGGGACCTTGGAGGTCTTCTAGTCCAACTGCTTGCTCAAGCAGGAGACCCTATATCATTTCAGACAGTTGGCTGTCCATTGTTTTCTTAAAAACCACCAGTGATGAAGCACCCGCATCGTCTGAAGGCAAGCTATTCCACTGGTTAATTGTCCTCACTGTTAGGAAGTTTCTCCTTAATTCCAGGTTGCTTCTCTCCTTGATATGTTTCCATCCTTTGTCTTGTCTTGCCTTCTGGTGCTTTGGAAAATAAATTGACCCCCTTTTCTTTGTCGTAGCCTGTCAAATGCTGGAATACTGCTATCATGCCCCCCAGTCCTTTTTTTCTCTAGACTAGCCAAACTCAAATCCTGCAACTGTTCTTCATATGTTTTAGTCTCCAGGCCTTTAATCATCTTAGTTGCTCTTCTTGCACTTTTTCAAAGTCTCAACATCTTTTTTGTAATATGGTGACCAAAACTGGATGCAGTATTCCAGGTGTGGTCTTACTAAGGTTTTATAAAGTGGTACTAATACTTCAAATGATTTTGATTCTATGCCTTTGTTTATACAATCAATGATTGTATTAGCTTTTTTGGTTGCTGCTGCACACTTCTGGCTCATGTTTAAGTGATCGTCCACTAGGATTCCAAGGTCCCTCTCACAGTTACTGTTTTTGAGCCAGGTTTCGCCTAATTATACTTGTACCTTTGTACCTTGTACCTTTGGTTTTGCCTGCCTAAGTGTAAAACCTTGCTTTTCTCCACATTAAATTTCATTTTGTTAGATAGGGCCCATTGTTCAAGTCTTTTTGGATCTTGAGCCTATCAACTAGAGTGTTGACTATTCTTGCCAGCTTTGTGTCATCTGCAAATTTGATGAGTTTCCCTTCTACTCTCTCATCTAAGTCATTTATGAAGATATTGAAGAGTACTGGGCCTAAGACGGAACCTTGTGGTACCCTACTGCTTACTTCCCTCCATGTAGATGTAGTACCATTAAGGACTACTCGTTGAGTACGGTTTGTCAGCCAGTTACAAATCCATCTGGTGGTGATGCTGTCTATCCCACATTTTTCTAGCTTACCAAGAAGTAGGTTGTGGTCTACTTTGTCAAATGCCTACTGAAATCTAAGTAGACTATGTCTACAGCATTTCACTGGTCAACTAATTTAGTCACTTTGTCAAAAAATGAAATAAAATTGGTTTGGCATGATTTGTTTTTAACAAACCTGTGCTGGCTTCTAGTTATAACCTTATTTGTTTCTAGATGTTCGCAGATCTATTTTTTTCTTACGTTGTCCACTATCTTCCCAGATATTGACGTTAGGCTGATTGGTCTGTTGTTTTTCAAGGTCTGGGTTTTTCCCTCTTTTTTGAAGATGGGAACCACATCAGCTCTTTTCCAATCCTCAGGTAGTTCCCCAGTGCTCCAGGATTTTTGAAAGATATGATACAATGGTTCTAAGATAATATCTGCCAGCTCCTTCAGAATTCTGGGATCTAATCCATCAGGTCCAGGTGATTTATATTCATCAAAATCAGACAGATGTTATCATGCCATTTTCTTGCTTATCTTAATGTTTATTTCTAGTCTGTCTTTTGCAGTAATTTGTTTAATAGGTTGGGCTATAGTTTATGCGTAAAGACTGATGCAAAGAATGAGTTAAGCAGCTCTGCTTTCTCTCTAGTGCTGTAGTCATGAATAATAGATGCTTTCTTCAACTTTCAATATTATTTACAAATAATAACAGTCAAGAATTTGACTCAAATCACTCCCAATAAATATGTAATCAACTGTCAAAATATAGTAAAACTGAAAATACTCTTTGTGAATTTAGAATTGCCACTTGCCCCTTTTTCCCTAGCTAGGGTTTTCATAAAAGCTATTTAGCAAGTAAGAGATTACTATTTTCTTGCAGTAATATAATTTCAGCTCTCATTTATTACAGTTTAAGTAAGATCTGCCTTCATAAATAAGAGTGCTTTCAGAAAAGAAACTTCCATGAATAATAATTGTAATACTATGAACAACAAATTGATTATTATATAGCAACAATTGCTTTGCAATATGTTATATGTGTGTATAAAATTAAAAGCATTATTGTGATTATTAGAACAATAGTTAGAAAATCACTCAGCATTAATCTATGTTTTGATTAATTCAAGGGCACAGTGATCTTCACAAACAAATAGTTAACTATAGAACCCAAGTCTATTGAAATTTGAAATTATTCAAAGCAGAAAGTTTTTAATATATAAAAGTTCAACTTTTGAGCTAACAATTAACCTCATATACTTTTCTACAATTTCATGATGTTAATAACTTATATTGACAATAAATAGAAAAAATATTGCAACAACAGTTTTCTTTCACTAGATTTCCAAACTTTAAAAATGCAATGACTGTTGACACTCAATAGGTATTCCATAAATTAATCATGTGGTTTTAAGATGTCCTCTTATAAATAACTGTTTTTTATCTTCAAAAGGACATGTGGATTGAAATTTGATAAACTCTTTAAACAGCTAACCTGTTCCTAGGTCAATTAAGTATGCAAATGTTATTTGCAGATTTCTTACTTTAGTTGTGGAGCCTTATTAGCCATTTACAGTTCTACTATCATTGAAGTAGCATTTGTTCTGTTTTGGGCTCTATGCAACAAGATGTAGTTCAGTGATGAGAAAAGTAAGGTCCTACATATAGGCAAGAAAAACCAAATGCATAAATATAGAATAGTGGTACCTGGCTCAACAGTAGCATTTGTAAGAGGAATCTAGTGGACCACCACTTAAGTATGAGCCAGCAGTGTGTGGAAGCTGCCAAAAAAGCTGATGCAGTCATAGGCTGCATCAACAGAAGGATAGCATCAAGACAGTGTACTGGCCAGAGGGCTCTCTAAGGCACCAGAAGGCAGGACAAGAAGTAATGGGTGGAAGCTTGTCAAAGAGAGATCCAACCAAGAAGTAAAGAGAAATTTTCTGACAGTGAGAACAATTAATTAATGGAATAGCTCACCTCCTGGGGTTGTGGGTACTCCATCACTGGAGGTTTTCAAAAAATAGACTAAACAGTTATTTGACTGGGATGGTACAAGGCTCCTGCCTTCCAATTTAACATTTTTATTGAGTTATAAAATATTGTAAAATACAAAAGTAAATAGAAAAGCAGTGGGGGGGGAAGGGGAAAGAGAAGTGAGGAAAGATAAGAAAAAGAAAAGAAAAAGAAGCATTAACTTCCGACTGTCTCTATTACAGTACAATAAGGTATTAACATCAAATCACAACTTTTTGCTTTTTCATAATAATATGAACAAGCCATTTCTGTAAAGATCTATCAATTTACTCGGTAAAACCCAAAATCAAAGTTTCATTCTTTTCCACATCAAGCACGAAGTTCAGAAGCAGTCTCCATATGGAAAAAAAAGTACTTATGTTCTTTTCTTTAATCAAAGTAGTCAATTTTGTCATTTCAGCCAACTCCATCAACTTCTGCAACCATTCATCCATAGTAGGAATCGGTCCTTCTATTTTTGTGCATACAATAGTCTTGCTGCTGTCAACATATATAATAACAAAGTTCCAAATTTTTTCTCCAGTTCTTTTTTCATTAGGAAAAAATGAAAAAAGAAAAGGAAAAGTTCTGATTTCATTTTTATCTCCATTTTCAAAATTTTCTGTATTAAAATATGAATCATACTTGAAATTTTGTTTTGCTTTATCACATGTCCATTATAGATGATAAAAAGTCCCTTCTTTTACCTTGAGCTGTTCGGTTTTTTCTCCTGTTTCTGGTTTACTTTCTGATTTCAAATTGCTGGGTCCTGTTTCCTGTAGTGTGAAGAACTAAATCATGTAATTCATAATCAGAATGAGAAAATAGTCAAACTGAAAGACATGCTACATAAGAAACAGCTTGGACAATTACAGGTATGGCTTTTATTTAAATTTGTTTTACAAATTAATGTTTTTTGTTTATATCTCTCCAAAAATTGGAGTTTATATTAATTTTTTTGAGTTTTACAAGATGATTAATCCTAATAATGAATGCTAAGGATATAATGTATACTAAAAATGTTTCCCATTAAATTCAAAATATGCCAGCTAAAACATTTCTAGTATTAACACAGTTGATATATAAGATGCAAAGATCTTACTTTTCCCAAGGAAGAAGTTTAAATAATTGAGTACTTTGGAGTAATTCTTTACCTGCTTATAACTAATAATTAAGATGAGCAGGTAGAACAATACAATAGTGATCTGCTGATCTACAGTTGAAAGTCTGCAGCAGAAAGAAATTGATAGATTTCTAGTTTAAGAATACTTCAGAATGTTGAATTGTGTTTGAAAATGAAACAATTGCTAAGAAGATGTTGTAAGCCACCCAGAGTCACCTATGTGTGAGTTGGGAAGCTAAAAAGTATAAACAAACACAAACAAACAAACAAACAAACAAACAAACAGGCATCCTAGTTTATGACCTAATTCATCAGTATAAGGCTTTGAGGCATATATGGGTTGCATCATACGAGGGTAAGGAGAAATGTGTTTGGCTAGAGCCTTGAAAATCTTAGCAGAATGGCTTTAAAGAAGGGGACAGGAGAAAAGGCAAAGAACACAGGAACATAGCTGCATATGATAATAGAAGGAGTCATGAGCCAGGAAATACTAAATCTCCAGTTTTCAGTGATAGAGAGATGACTCAACAATGACATCTGTAGGTTCCAATGTTTACACAATAGTGCTCAGAGGATGGATAACAAACAGAAAGAAATAGAATCCTAAAATGAGAAAGCAACAATGATTACATAAATATTAAAAAATGCAGTGAGATGAGAATCATGATTAGGAAGTAGAAATCAGAGAATATTAATTATTCAAAGAAATAGACCCAATATTATCACAGTACAGGTTTCTCGACGTACAACCATTCATTTAACAATCATTCAAAGTTATGAAAGCACTGAAAAAAGTTACTTATGGCTGGTCCTCACACATGATTATTGAAGCATCCCTCTGATTATCTGAGCAAAATTTGTGTGCTTGGCAACCAGCATAAATTTATGATGGTTGCAGCATCCCAGATTCACTTGGGGACTTCTGATAAGCAGTCAGTGTGAGTAATTTGCTTAATGACTACAGCAGCAAAAGTCAAAATCATGCATGACTCACTTAATGATCACAATGCTTAGCAACTTAATGATCACATCACTTAGCAACAAGTTCCAGTCCCAATTATCATCATAGGTCAATGAATACAATGATCTCTGATGTCCTATGATATAACTCAGAATGCATAAAACCTATGATCATGTCAGCATTTTAATGACCAGTGATTGCCTAAACTGCCTCTGTTCTGTTTTCTACTTTTGAATCTTTTTAGAACTTAGAGGGCTGTTCTTCATTACAACAGAAACAAAAGATAGCATTTCTTGATGTACAGAATGCTCTTTTCTTCACTCAGTTGGAAATGCAACAATTGAAATATGCCCAGCAGCAAAAGGATCGACAGTTGGCTGAGGCTAAAAGGACCAGCCACTTTCTAGAGACAGCATTGCAAGAAGAACAGCTACAAAAAGAAGCAGCTTGGAGACATAATAAGGTATGATTTTTGAACAATTAACTTTAGCAATAAAGGTGGAAGATACCTTTTCTGAATCATCTAAATCACAATCAGAGGAGAGAAACATAAACCATATTGTCAGTGCATAATCCTCCCAGTTAGAGAAAGGAAAGGAAAGGAATCCCTGCAGATTTTACTCCACTGGTTGTTGCCAACTATAGGGAGCAACATTCACCTCCATTTTGAAGCCATGAGCCAGCGCTGTCTGACGATGTTTCTGAACTGGTCGCAGTATTCTAAATATGGTCTCACCAGTACACTGTAAAACAGTACTGTCACTTCTCATTATCATAATAATATCCCTCTGTTTGATGCAGCCTAGGATTGCATTGGCTTTTTTGGCAGCTGCAGCACACTGCTGGCTCATACTTAAGTGGTAGTCCACTAGGACACCTAGATCCCTCTCACAGTTACTACTGTAGATCTAGGTACTGCCTATTCTATACTTCTGTATTTGGTTTTTTCTGCTTAAGGATCTTGCTTTTCTCTCCACAGAACTGTATCTTGTTATTTAGGGCCCAGTGTTCGTCTTTCAAGGTCCTTCTGGATCGTGAGTCTATCTTCCAAAGTGTTAGCAATTCCATCCAGCTTTATTATAGGCAATGAGTTCCACTTCAGTTGGGGTATCCTGTTGCATGCTTCCCCTCAGGTAGTTGTAGTTCCATTGAGGACTATTTGCTGAGTATGATTGGTCAGCCAATTGCTAATCCATCTGGTGGTGGTTCTGTCTATCCCATATCTTACAAAGAAGTAGGTTGTGGTCTACTTTGTCAAATACCTTGCTGAAGTCCAAGTATACTATGTGCATAGCATTTCGCTAATACAGTAATTTAGTTATTTTATCAAAAAAGGAAATAACGTTTGTTTGGCATGATCTGTTCTTAAGAAATCTACTGTCAGGGTTCCAAGTAATACACCCATAAGAAGCAGAACTCTGAGGATTTAATGGGAGTTCAGAATGCTGCCTTTTGCCTGCTGGGAATGGGCGTGCTTTTATCACCTCTATTCAGCCTTTCTAGCTGGCCGCTTTGCCTCCGGGCTGCGCTGGGTCTTTCCCAGCAGGCAAAAGGCGGCCACCGCGAGCAGGGAAAGCTGGATCCCCATCGGCGCTATGGCCGCCCAAGCCCAGCCAGGATTGCGTTCCTTCCCCCCCATCTGTGCTGGGCCTGGGCAACCAGGGCTCCGTTGGGGATCTGGCTTTCCCCACAGTGGCCGCAGCCTAATGGTCCTGCGCAAGCTGCTGACAGCCTCGGTGGTGCGCAAGGGGAACACGCCTTTCTAACTGGCCTCTTCGCCTCCTTCGGGCTGCGCGGGTCTGTGCGGGTTGCCACCCAGGAGCTGCCAGGGGTAGAGACCCCCGCTGATGTGCCTCCTTCACCGGGGCTGTTTGGCAG
Source organism: Thermophis baileyi (assembly GCA_003457575.1). Lineage (NCBI taxonomy): Eukaryota > Metazoa > Chordata > Lepidosauria > Squamata > Dipsadidae > Thermophis > Thermophis baileyi. The sequence goes on along the minus strand of QLTV01001335.1, from coordinate 137,139 downwards.
GGAGAGCAGAGCCACACCCTGTCCTGTGAGGCAACAGCTCCACAGCTCTTTCGGGGCGCTGCCCGAGTGACGCAGCTCCTTCAGACAGAGCCCCGAGGCTGCAGTCCCTTCCCTGGACTGAAGGCAGCCTTCTGCCTTGCAGCCCCCCCCCCGTGCCGCATCTCCGTTCTGAGCTCATGTGCCTGTTGGCAAAGTGGGGCTGGCGAGATGCGAGCGAGCTAGGGAGTGGGTGCAGCAACAGCCGCCGTCTTCTCCCCCCCTCACTTGGCTGCCCATCCTTCTCCCACTCGGCTGCCTGCTCCTGAAGGAGGACAGCCGTCTCCGCCACTGGAGAGGGAGTGTTAGAGCCAAATTCCGGGAAGGCGCGGCTGATGAGTAGCCAGGCTTCCTTCCGTGTGAGCAGGCGAGTCGGCAGGGCGCTATCCAAACTGGTGCCTGGGGCTCAAAGGCCCTCTTCCTCCAGCCTTGGGGTGGGCACCGCTTCCTACCCCACCCCCGCAACGCTTCAGGGAAGCCCGCCGCATGTTGGGTCTGGTAGCGGACGGGGAAATGCCGCGCTTTCCTCCATTTCCTGCAGGGCCTGCTGGCAAAGCGCCCCTCTCGTGCACCCACTGCTGCAGTCGGGTGTGCGAGGGGAACACGCTTCACATGCAGGCCAAGGGCAAGACCCGCGAGGGGGCCAAGGAGATGACCAGCGGTGACCTGATCTCCAACCGCAAGCCAAAAGAGACGGGAGGGAGTAGGCAGCAGCCGCCCCACACCCTGCTCACCTTGTCTTCGCCCGCAGTGGGAGTAGTAGCCGAAGGCAGAGGCACAGGGGAGAGGAATGCGGCCCCGCGGGCTGGATGCATCAGGCAACCACGTGCCTTGTCCCAGCCACATGGGATGGAGCAGGTACGTGATCCGCATCACGTGCCTCACTCACCCCCGCCCCTCTGCCTGCTGCCGGTGCAAGTGCTGCCACCGCCATGCCTGTCTCTTGGAGGGCCAGCTGCGGAGTCCCTGCTGCTAGACAGGGACCTTGCAGTCCCTGGCCGTCCCCCACGTCCTCTTGCAGCCACAGCAGGTGAGGCACCTCTTCCCCAGGCCCCGGTCAGCAGGGAAAAGCCAGCCATGTGAGGAGTGGGTGGGAGTGGTGGGGCGGGGGGTGGGGCAGGGGGTGGGGCAGGGGGCGGGGCTGAATCCCACCACTGCGTGGGCTGGATACATTGTGTTGGCGGCCCGGATCTGGCCCGTGGGCCATAGTTTGAGGATGCCTGCTCTAAGTTTTCCAAATTTTTAAGTCTTGTTTTTCTTCTTTCTTCTTTCGCTTCATGGAATGTTCTGTCAGATGATCTTAATAATCCAAATTGGCCCACCTAATTTCCCCAAATGTCTTTAGACCACAAAGTCAGATATTCAGTTTCAAGGATGTTTCTTGTTAATTGTAATCCACCTTCCCTTAAAAATCTTCAAACGGCTCACTAATACTTCCAAGCAGCCAACCCTCCAGTAGATATGAAACCAAAATAAAAAGGCCTTCCAGGTGTTGTTTGCCTTTCACTATTTTCTTTCTTCTCCTCTTTGTTATTCTTGTATTATCAAATAATATCAAATAATTCTTACATTCCAAGGTTATTCCCATCATGTATTAATATAATATCTTCTCTGACCAGTAGGTGGCACCCCCACTCTAAAATCCAGTATTAAACACAGCAAAACTCAGGGGAAAAATAAAAAGCAAAGTTCCTCTTTCTTTGTACAAATTCTTTCAATAATCAAGCAATATTGTCCACAAATTAAATCACTTTTCACGCTACTAACAGTTCCAGTCCAGTCTTTCTCTATTTTAAAGCTTCACAGTCTTCCCTTATCAGTTTGTTTCACTTTTAGGTCTATAACCTTTCTCTGTGTAATAAATCACTGCTTTCTTAGCGTTTTGGAGAGTCTTTTTTTAAAGAATTCTTTTATATGGGTTTAGGTCTCTAATATAGAAGTTGAAAGCTGTCTCACCCAGTTTCAATCCACTGCCTACAAATAACTCCAGCACATATTCTTCTTGTCCCGGTTGTCACAGCTTCGGTCTTGCCAAAATGGCCGTTGTCTCTGCTGCCAATCAGGAGGGTTTTCTTTGGACAAGATGATGAAATTGCTGTTTCCTCGCGATCTACAAAGCATCCCTCCTTTCTTCACCACCCCTCCAGGATGGTTTTGGCCCTGTCGGATCTCCTGGCAAGCAGGTATCGGCTGGGTTTCACGGTGCTCGACAGAGCTCCGCTATCCCATAACTGTCCTGCTGCAACGCCAACCAGTCAATCGCCTTCTCTACACTCTTTCTAGAGTCTCAACATCTTTTTTATAGTATGGTGATGAAAACTGGATGCTAGATGTGGTCTTACTAGGTGTAGTCTTACTAAGGCTTTATAGAGTGGTAATAGTACCTCACTTGATCTTGATTGTATCCCTCTGTTAATGCAACGTAGGATTGCATTGGCTTTTTTGGCTGCCGCCGCAGCACACTATTGGCTTAGTAGACGGTTGTCCACTAAGACTCCAAGATCCCTCTCACAGTTACTGCTATTAAGCCTGGTTTCACCCAGTCTATATGTGAACTTTTGGTTTTTCTTGCTTAAGTGTAAGACTTTACTTTTCTCTACATTGAATTTCATTTTCTTAGATAGGGCCCAGTGTTCAAGTCTGTCAAGATCCATCTTGATTTTGAGCCTATCATCTAGGGCCGTGATGGCGAACCTATGGCATGTGTGCCAGAGGTTGCATGCAGAGCCCTCTCTGTGGGCACGTGTGCCATCGCCAGCTGCTCTTTGGTTTCCGGCGCGCGCATGCTCACTGGCCAGCTGATCTTCGCACGTGCCAGCAGGCCGGAAACCTGAAGATTAGCTGGCCGGCTCACACATGCGCACCGGCCAGCTGGTCTTTGAGTTTCCAGGGCTGCGGCATATATGCGCACATTTGCAAATTTGGTAAGTTCCCCTTCTGTTCCCTCATCTAAGTCATTTATGAAGATGTTGAAGAGTACTGGGCCTAAGACAGAACCTTGTGGTACCCCACTGCTTACTTCCCTCCATGTAGACGTAGTACCATAAGGACTACTCATTGAATATGGTTTGTCAGCCGGTTAGAAATCCATCTGGTGGTGATGCTATCTATCCCACTTTTTTCTAGCTTACCAAGAAGTAGGTTGTGGTCTACTTTGTCGAATGCCTTGCTGAAGTCTAAGTATATTATGTCCACAGTATTTCACTGGTCTACTAATTTAGTCACTATGTTGAAGAATGAAATAAGATCGGTTTGGCATGACCTGTGCTGACTGCTAGTTATTACTTGACTCGTTTCTAGATGTTGGCAGATCTGGGTTTTTTATTATTATTACCTTTTCCGGTATCTTCCCAGGTTAGGCTGGTTGGTCTGTAGTTTCCTGTGTCTGTTGGCCCCCCCCTTTTTTTTGAAGATGGGAACCACATCAGCTCTTTTCCAGTCCTCTGGTAGTTCCCCGGTGCTCCAGGATTTTTGAAAGATGTGGTACAGTGGTTCTGAGGTGACATCTGCCAGTGAGAGCGATCAACCAGTGGAACAGCTTGCCTTCGGAGGTTGTGAGAGCTCCAACAATTGAGACTTTCAAGAGGAAATTAGACTGCCATTTGTCGGAAATGGTGTAGGGACTCCTGCTTGAGCAGGGGGGGGGGTTGGTCTTGATGGAA
>QLTV01001335.1:102551-113105 GCA_003457575.1 Thermophis baileyi | reverse complement strand
TTGAATTTGTTGTATTAATTTAGGTCCAGTCTATAATGGTTCTTCCAATATGAACACCAGATCATCTGCAAATGCTTGTAATTTATACTCCTCTCTTTTAATTTTCATTCCTTTTATATCTTTACTCTGTCTTATACTTCTATTTAATACCTCCAAAGTCAAAACAAATAGTAGCGGGGATAAAGGACATCCTTGCCTTGTTCCTTTCATAATATCCACCTTCTCTGTCATGTCTCCATTCACCATGACTTTTGCTGATTGTTTACAATAAATTGTTTTAATTACATTAAAGAATCTCTTTCCAAAGTCAAAACAAATAGTAGTGGGGATAAAGGACATCCTTGCCTTGTTCCTTTCATAATATCCACCTTGTCTGTCATGTCTCCATTCACCATGACTTTTGCTGATTGTTTACAATAAATTGTTTTGATTACATTAATAAATCTCTTTCCAAAGTCCATATTTTGAAGTTGCATTATCATAAATTGCCAATTCACATTATCAGATGCCTTCTGCGCATCTAAAAACATCAAGGCCACTTACTTTTCAGAGTGCACTTCATAGTATTCTAATGTATTCAAAATTGTTCGCATATTGTCCTTAATCTGCCTTTTAGGTAAAAACCCATTTTGGTCTGAGTGTATAAATTCACTTAAAATTTTTTTAAGTCTGTTCGCCATTATTAAAGCAAAGATTTTATAATCCGCATTCAAAAGTGAGATCGGTCTATAGTTTTAATTTTCTGTAAATCAGTCTCTTCTTTCGGGATTAAAGTTATAAATGCCTCTGACCATGAATCCGGTATCTTGGCCTCTAATAAAAGTTCATTATAAAGTTCCAGCATTACCATTCCTAATGTTTCTTCTAATGTCTTATATATCTCTGCTGGTAGCCCATCTGGTCCTGGTGCTTTACCATTTTTCTGTCTTTTAATTGCCTCTGTTAGTTGTAATCGTGTTGTGGTCTGCCCACATACCTGTTTCGATATTTATATTTTGTATATTTGCTAATAAGTCTATTGACATCCACAACATGTCTATTCTTGACCAAGACGTATGTCTGGAGGAATAAAATATATATTGCTTCTTTGTTGGAAACTTTCCCCTCCAAGCATCAAATATGTTCAATTCAACTACCATAATGAAAAAGGATTTCGATAGTATTTTCTTTAATTTCTTATTCTTTTTTGTCGTCTTATAGTCCAATTCCACCTCAACAATAGCGTTAAAAACTCTCATCATACAAATATTTTCATACTCCAATTCAATTATTTTAGCAGTAATTTTGAATAAAACTTATCTTGACATTCATTTAGTGCATAAATTGCCACTAATAATATTTTTTTGTCATTCATTGTTATTTCAACCATCAAAATCCTACCATCTTCATCCGAGTATATACATTTTGGACTCATTTTTTTCTGAATATATAATACTACTCCTCGTTTGCTTTGATCTGCTAATGCCAAATATAAATCTCCCAATCTTGCACATTCTAATAATTTCTTATGCTGTCGTCTAATATGTACTTCTTGTAAGGATATTATATCCATTTTTAATTTCCCTAATTTATTAAGTGTTCTTTTCCTTTTTATAGCCAAATTCAATCCATTTATATTTATAGAAATCATCTTAATCTCTTCTTCCATGATCATTTCAATGCCTTGGCTGATCTCGTCAGCCGTATATCTCTTTGGTCCTTTGCCTCTTTCGCCGTTGCTCCTTCCAGCTCTTTCTCTTCTGTCTCTTTGGTATATTGACTTGCTTGTTGTTTTGTCTCATCTCTGGTATCTTCTTGAAATCTGACTTCTCTTTCTCCTCTCAATCTTTCTTTGCCATGTTCAAAATGTTGGTGATAAAATATTTCAGCTTTCTCTACTGTATCCAATCTATATCTTTGCTCATGCCAAACCAGCATTATCCCTTCTGGTATCAACCATCTAAAATTTGTTCCTCTTTCAATCAGTCTCTTCGTCAGAAATTGGTATTCTCTTCTCAGATCTCTCACTCTTCTTGGAACTTGTTTCAATGTCACTATCTCCTTTTCTTTATATTTAATTGTAGTATTTCTTAACTTTTGCAAAATTTCTGTTCTAAGCGATTTCTTCGTAAACCTTATGTGAACCTCTCTGGGCAGCTTATTTTTCATTGCATATCTAGTATGGACTCTGTAAATTTCATCAATACCATTAAGTATCTTTTCTTTGCTTTCCTCCATCGCTTCTGCCAAGATTTCTGCCATCATCTCAGCCAAATTTTCTCCCTTTTCTTCTACCACATTTTGAAATCGTAAATAATTTTCAGATCGATCCATTTCTAACGTTATAATTGTCCTCTCCTGTCTTTTGTCTGATTCTGTAAGTCGGTCATCCAGTTCCTCCATCTTCTTCTCAGTTACTTCAATTTTCCCTTCAACTTTCTGTAAATGTTGTTCATTTTTTTCCATCAATCCTTTTACCTCTTTCAGTTCTTCTTCCACTTTGCCAATACTTTCTTTGATGCTTTTTTAAAGATCTGCATGTATGGCTTGCATCATACTCTTCGATTCCATGGTGTTAGATTTATCTGCTTGCGCTGAAGTATCTGCCGCTTTCTGCCCTGGACTTTGTGTTGTTGAAGTGGTTGCCGGTGTCAAATGTGATGTTGGCTTCTTCATCTTTATCAATATTTATAATCCAAATATTTGTAATCCAATGAGAAGGAAAAAAGAAGAGAAAACCCCCCCACAAAATCTAGTAATAATATATTTTTTTTAAAAATCAAGAAAAAAGGAAAACAAAAATAGTCCAATCCAATAATCCAAACGTGAAAGAAAGAAGAGGAGAAAAAGAAAAAAAGACAAAAAGACAAAACACTCTCGGCAGATTCAACCAAAACAATCAGAAAGAAAAAAGATTTAAAAAAACCAAAATTCCAAACCAAAAAAGGCAAAGCAATATGTATATATATATTTTCCAATATATATTCCAATCAGTGTTCATTAAAAAAAAAGAAAAATTATTGACAGAAAAGAAGAATTGACAAAAAAGAAGAATAAAAAAGGAAAGTAAAAAGAAATTTTTTTTAAAAAAAAAGTATGTATTCCTTCTGTGCTTCAGGGCGCTTCCTGCCTTAATCCATCCAACAAGGTTCAAAACAAAAAAGAAGAACATGTTCCAAAACAAAAAGCAAACCAAGTCAAAATAACATTTATATCTGTAACCTTATCAGACCAAAAAGATAAGAAAAAAAATAACAGCTGTTCTTCAAGGCTATAATATACCAAGTCTTGTCACTAGATGGCACTGTAGCCCAGCCAATGAGTCCAAATAGAAAAAGCGGGGGGGAAAAAGTTTAAAGTTTTTTTAAAAAGGCAGGAAAAAATAAAAAATAAGAAGGGACAACAATCTAAAAATAAAACCTTCTCAAGCACTTAACCAATATTGATCCAATTCCGTACCAATAAGTGGCTTTATAGCACAGCTCTCACTCCTATTGAATCCAAGCCTTTTTTTTGCTCCGCTTTCCCCACCGCTAAAGTCCAGACAGCAGTTTTAAAAGAAACCGCTCCCCCCCTCTTTGCGACTCCAAGCACCAAGCTTCTTTCTCTCCTTGCTCGTTCCAGCTACTTCCTCTCACAAGTAATAAGACTGCAATTACTTAAAAATCATCTCACCCAGGTTGACTTCTCTTTATTTATTTCTTCCGATCTTCCTGTTGTGGCCGCCCCAGCTAATGGCGACTCAAGTCGCCTTCCTCAGCTGTTGGTCGGGAGGCTGCTGTCGGCTCCCTGGGGGGTTTGTGATTCCCCCTGGGCTACCGATCTCTGCCTCTCCTCTTCACCGCCCCTCCAGGGTAGCTCCGACCCAGTACCAGGTCCCCAAACAACTGGAATATTGGGGTTTCCTTCGGAGCTACCGAGGGAAACACCCGTAGCGCCGCAATGTTGGCCACACCCCTCCACATTCCTTAGTAATGTGCATTAGGAGCAGTGCTTTTTACCTTATTTACAAATTATAATTAGAGACAGGAGCAATATGCTAATTACTGTATTAGGGTAATTAACTTGAAATAGAAGTTTGAAGTACTCTAAAAACTGGGGGAAATGGGAAGAACTGAATTTTCCATTGTATTTTGACAAGTATAGCAAAACATATAAAATTATTTGTTTTATTAAGAAATGTGTTTGTATCTGTTTAAAATGGAAATTCCCTAATTATCCACAGAAATATGTAAAACTAGTAAAACAATTCAGTCAATTACAAATTGAAACTGTTAACAGTAAAAATAATCGGTGTTTATTTTACTTTACTTTTACTTTACAGTGAAAATACAAATTTTGTATTACATCTTGGGGAAAATGTATTAGGTCCTGAAAAGACTATATGGAAATCAGTAGATACCCCTGGTGCTTTCTAATAGAAAAAATGAATACATTTTCTTATAGATTATTGATGATTCTGATATGCCTTCTGTTTTCCTAGGAATCTAAGGATCTTTTAGAGTATCATCAGAATTTGGACAAAAATTCTACAACTGCTGATAAAATGGTACAGAAATTGCACCAACTAATTAAAGACAAAGATGCTGCCCTGGAGGTACTTGCAGAAACTTCTAGGAAAATCTCTTGATTATGAATTTTTGTTTATGTTTGGGATAGACTTTGAGGCAGTGTACTACTTTCCTTTCTATGTGGGATATGATGTCAACTTATTTTTTTAAATTAAGTGAGTCCTGTGTTTCTCTAATTTAGAGATATGTAAGTCAGATTCAAAATGGAAAAAATACTGTTAGGGCATGAACATGTTTACTACACCTGCCAATGGCGCCTTAAAGAAGCTGCAGCTTGAATGGTACCGGTAGCTGCTTGATCCCAAGAAAATACGTATTTGCAACCTTCTCATATCAGTGCTTAAGCTGAATACATATTTTCCTTGAGCGGCACTGCTATTATGGAAACCCAAGAAAAACTAAAGCTTATTTAAGAATGCCATAAGAGTTGCAGCAAGACCCCAGTCTGAGTATTTAACTTTTTGCCTCTCGTTATTCATGCAATTCTTTCTTTCTGGGGGGGTGTGGGATTCTCTTGTAGCAAGCCATAAGGGAGAAGTTCTCTGCACTTGAAGATAGAGAACAGGAACTGAACCAGCTTTATTTGTCCATAAAAGAACAAGATCGTGATCTGAAAGGTCTACATCAAGTTATTTCTGGCAACAAAGCTACTATCCAGGTAAATTGCCACCATAAGGGTAGTTGCTCTAGTTACTGTATAGGCCGTAGTTTTTTAATAATTAGTGAGATTGAAAGTAAAATGCAGTTATTTTTGACAACCATGTCTTGAGGGTGAATCAAAAGTTCACACCTAATAATTTTTAGATCAGTTCTATATAGATAAGTCGGCAGGCCAATAGTTTATCTATCCTGCCATGCCTATCCTGACTGTGACATTTTGTAAGATCTCAATACTACATAAAATTCCTTTTTTACTATATATAAATTATTAAGATTGAATAAAACTTTATAAGTTAGGGAAGACAATCTAGTGTTCCTAGTTATTTTGGACTGAACTGCCATGAATGCCAGCCAATATAGACAGCGGTTGGGGATAGCAGAAGTCGTAGTCCAAAATAGCTGGGGGAATTAAATTCCCTTCTTCTGCTGTAAGAAATAGAATTGGGTGGGTACAGCATGTTTGCTTCATGGATAATTTATCCTTTATTCTGATATGATTGGCTTTAAACCTCTAAAAAAGGGATGGAATTAATACTGTTTTGGACCTCAGGAAATTCAGAAACAGATTTGATTTGTCTTATCTTGAGCTATTTGTTATTCATGTTTACCTTAATAGTGTTTAGAAAGCTTGCTAAAAGCCAAGGACCTGGAACTGGAGAAGCTGTTAGCAGCCAACCAGAATTTGCAGTGGCTGATCAAGAATATAGAAGCAAAATCTCAGAAGTGGCAATCTGAACAAGAAAGGATTATCCAGAAGCTTCATGACAGAAACAAAGAAATAGAGGTAAGACTTGTGATTCAGCTTGTTAGGAAAGAAGCTGAAGAGACAGGAATCAACAATTCAAGACTTGTGGAACAATTATGTTATCTTAAGATTTAGACCACAGTGGCTGGGATGCATAAGATATATTATCCCATTTTGTTAAGTAGATTTTGCAGTGGTGCAGATATAGTTTAGGCATTTTACTATCTTTTTTTTAGTATGCTGCTGATGGAGCATTGTTATTAATGTTTTCCAGTTAGGGCAGCAGCAAAGCTGTAGGGGATAGAAGGCTGATCTCCTCCAGGCTTATCTTTCTGTTATCTCAGATCCTTTCAGCAACACTGTTCTGCAATCTGGAGCCTGGACAGAAGGACACTGTAGAAGCCCTGCACCTCCACCTTCAGCAAAAGGATCAGATCATAAAAGAATTCCTAAGGGACAAGAGCCAGCAAGTTGTAGACCCAGTAGCTGAGCTTGAGGAGTTACTTCAAGCATGGAACACTAGAGAACAACAAAGTTATGTAAGTGGGACACTGTGAATGAGAAAATCAGTCTGATCATAGAACCACAGAAGGAAAGAGGGAAAGGAATCTTGCACATCATCTAGTTTAGCTTCCTGCCTAGTGCTACATCTTCCTCTATAGATGGCTATCCAGCCATCTTTAAACAAGATGGCCATTCTTGTTTGGATCTTAAGAAAACTTATTCATTGGTTAAGGAGCCTGATACAATAAAATCACAATAAAACCAAGAATCTTGTTGATGAAATTTCACCATTATTCTATTCCTGGAGTATTCAGCAGCGGTTTCCCAAGTAGTCTTCTGGTGGAATGTCCACTGGTCCATAGTCTGGCTGTCATTCTAACAGAATCTGTTCTCGCTAAATGGGAATTTGATGTTATTTTATTTACTTTTTATAAAAATGCTTTTTTGTAAACTGAAGATTAGTTTAAAAAAACCTTGGAAAAGCAAGGGCTATGAAATATTGCTTTTCTTCTTTCTGTCTGCCTGAATGAAGAAATGCATATGATAGTGTATTTTCATCACCTCTCAAGAAAGGTGCTGTGACTATGGTACCCATTCTAAATAAATTCTTTTATGTTGCTGATTTGATCATGAGGCATAGGTTCAGGGCCTTTTCTGTGATGTAATCAAAACATATACTGGTATTAAAATAAATATTTTTGGCCTTTTTGCAGCTTCTCTTTCATTTTTTGTAAGCTTTTAAAATTTTGTTTTTGACTGCTGATCTTTAGTTTCCTAATAATTTTGATTTCTTTTAAAGTAGTGATGCTCAAAAATATTTTTATATTTTCTGTAAAATTGGGAACAAATTGTCTGGTCAATAAATATAGGTATGTATGTAAATATACTATTGAATATTTTTATTGTGTGACCCATTTATTAATGCTTGCCTTTCTCTCTCCTGGCCTTGTTGTATAATTAGATATATTCCAAGAAGATTGCACAGGTTCTTATAGAGAAGAATTCTGAGCTGCAAATCCTGAATCAGCAACTGATTAGCCAAATTCTTCATCAGAAAATGGAGTCGTCTATTGTTCAGTTTGTACAACAAGAGGGCTCTATTGATGTAAGAGTATTTGGGTTTATGAGACAGCACAGTTAGACAGATGAATATCAGGCAAGCCACAGATGGCAAGAGGCAAAAGCAGTAGTTTTGTTATATAGAGGTGAAGTTTGAATTGAAAGGAAAGAGTGGCAAGGGCTAAACAAATGGTAATTAAAAATAGAGATCTGTATCTAAGCAAAAGTGTTGGGTACTAGTCAACATTGTTGCCCTTCAGAATGTATGTAGAATAGATGATTTGAGTAGTAATAGGTCCATCTTTGAAAAAGGGAAATGCTATGTAGATCTGTCAGCTTCAATCAATAAAGGAAGCCTTTCTAGAATAGGCTAATAAGTGGTTGGGTTATGGACTGTTGAAACAGTCCATTAATTCTTTGGAAATGGCATGAGCTTATCAAAAATAAAGTACACAAAACCAACTTTACAGGTAGTCCTGATTGTCAGTTCATTCAGTGATTGATCAAAGTTACGATTGGAAAAAATTGGCTTACAACTGGTTCTTGATGTTAGCAGCACCCCTGTGGACAAATGATCAAAATTTGGCCAGCCCACAGTTACAGCTGCTGCCAACCACTAGTCTTTAGTAAAACAAGTATGCACATTTTTATTCTAAGGCACCAAAGCAAGAAGATTCTAGAATGAATATCCCAGCCATGATTTCTAACAGAGATGACAGTAAATTCAGGAGGGATAAAGGTTGGTCCATAAACAATTTCTGAACAGTCTGATCCATCTGTTATATAATGTTTGTCTAAGATTACTTTACTTTCTCTTCAGATGATTTGCAAACAACTGCTAGACTTGAGAGGGAGCTTAATAAAGCAAAAGAGGAGCTTGAATTGTTGACACAAAAAGAAAGAGAAAGCACAGTAAGTTTGAGGAATCCTGAGATATCTACAGACCACTTTTAACACATAAAACAATTTACTAGTTGTACAGATAATCCTCAAGATATGACTGTAATTACAGTCACCCCTTACAGTCACAAGTGGTGATGGCTGTTAAGAGAAATGATATCACTTAATGACACTCACATCCTGCTCTCCCTGATGCAGCTGTTAAATAAATACATGGGTCATTAAGCAAAGCACAGGTGCCTTAGGAGGTGAGGGAGTCCCTGGGAGGCCCAGTGCAGGCCACGTGCAAGTTATACGGGTGCTGCAGCATGAGCCCAGGAAGGCCAGGGAAAGAAGCTGTAGCTACCTCAGTCTGGCCCAGCAGCACAATAAAAAGGCCCCTTGCCCAGGAAGCACAAAACACCTGGGAAGGTTCCACAGTGGGGCATGAAGCAGCCCTCCCCCCAGAGCAAAACACCAGGGAAACTTCGGAAATGTTTGACTTTATGTGGGTGGAGGGGGCTGCTTCTCACTCTTGAGTGTAAATGACTTTGGGGGCATTGTAGTGGCCATACATTTGAAACTGGGTCAACTTTCAACTTTATTGGGTTCCTCTTCTAGGAAGTGGCTTTATTCCATACTTTGGCTTTAATGTTCCATAGACATAAATGGTTTTGTTTTTTATGGAGCACTTTCTCCAAGCCAGTTTCTCCTCCTTTTATGAGACCCATAGAACAATGGAATTTGCAGCTCAATTTTTAGCTTGGTTAAAATAGTGTTTACTGCCTAACACCTATTCTTCCATTCAAAGGAAGATAGCTCTGGACTCTTAGACCATAGGATACAAAATCCCATTGTAGGAAAGATCATTGTGCCAAATGGTTGGTCTATCACTATCAAAGGATTTTGGGATTTCTGGGTACAAAATTATTTTCATTTGTTTTCTCCCATCTCAACCCCATAGCTGAAACTCTCTGCTCTTAAGTCTGTGGTGGCTTCCCAAGAGGAGGAGCTTCAAGTTCAATCCTCTGATATTGAATCTCTTACTAGAAGTACCCAGATCAAAGAAGAACTAATTAAGGTTAGATTGCTTACAAAAATATTTTCAGTTTTGTCTTTCTGCAGATTTTATGGTGTTTGTAGTAGTGAGCAAATTGTATTTATTTCCTGTTTCTTCATCTTTGTTCCAGAAAGTAGAAAATTTACATTTTAATATCAATATATTATATAGAGTTATAAGCAGTACAATTTTTAATATAAAACAGACCTGTTCGTTTTGTCTTTAATCCCAGACCTGTGCTAGACTTTTAATTTGAAAGCTGCTTCTTTGAAAATTAATCATATCATTAAAGTTTTGTTGTTGTTTTCCTCTGTCAAGATGCAAGTTCCATAACACTGAGTTTCTTTCTTTAGTTCTCCAGGACATATTCTTGTTCTTTTTCAGGACTTGCAGATGCAATTGATTGACCCTGAAGAAATACCAGCAATTGAACGACTTACTCAAGAAGTTTTGATGCTTCAGGAAAAGGTAGTAAAAATGGAAGCACAGGGACAGGAAGCCATAGGAAACAAGAGGCAGCAGGTATGATTTAAAAGGTATCATATGATGAATTCAAGCTAGCATGACTTAAGCTTCTGTCTTGCCTTTGTTCAAAGGAAATGGGATTCTGTATATTGTGTTATTATTTTTATGGTATTGCTGAGATACACTGAGAGCCACTTTGGTATAGCAGGTAAAGCATCAGGCTAGAGATTGTGAGTGATTCCTACCTTAAGCACAAAGTCAGCTGGATAACTCTGGGCCAGTCCCTCTCTCATTCCCTGGAGGAACGCCATGGCAAACCACTTTCAAAAACCTGACAAGAAAACTGCAGGGAATAGTTCAGGCAGTCACCAAAAGCCAATAGGGGACTTGTAACAAACTTAAACTCCAAGCAAAAAAAAAAATCTCTCTGGCGAAAAAACAAAACTGGCTACATAGCCAACTACAAAAGCCACTACAAAAACTTATGCCAACAAATAAAAACTGAATGCACAAATTATCATAGCAAACAAGAGGAAAACCTCCTGCGCACGAAATCCAACCGAGCATTCTACAATTTCGTAAACAACAAACTTAAAGACACGAGAACCATCCAACCCCTAAAAGGAACAAAC
>QLTV01001335.1:77992-90180 GCA_003457575.1 Thermophis baileyi | reverse complement strand
CTTGGGTCAGGTCCATGGTTGTCATGGAAGCCATGAACTCCTGACCTGCTTCCAAGGATTCGCTGAGGGACGGCAGATTAAAGTCCCCCAGGACCATAAGTCTGGGGAACTCCACTGCCAACCCGGCTACTGCCTCCAGCAGGTCAGGGAGCTCTACTTCTTGTGCTGCCCTGAGAAGCTTTGGAGAATAGTTCAACCCTTGTTCTTTGTGAGAGCTTGTCAAATACTGGAAGCCTGCTATCATCACCTCTAGTCCTTCTCTTCATTAGATTAGATATACCTAGTTCCAGGGGTGGGTTCCGGTTTTCATCGCTGCAGTTCGCTCACTTTGTGTGCACTTTGCGCATGCGCAGTGCTAAAACAAAGCTGCTGCGCATGCGCAGAAGCGAAAAATAAGATGGCGGCACCTATGGTGCCACCGAAAGAACCGGCTCGGGGGCGTGACCAGGCTGCCGTTACTGCCGGTTCAGAGAACCAGTCCCTATTTTTACTACCGGTTCTATAGAACCGGTCCAAACCGGCAGGAACCCACCTCTGCCTAGTTCCCTCCATTCTTCATCATATGGTTTAGCCTCCAGACACCTTATCATCTTTGCTGCTCTTCTCTGCACTCTTTCTAGTGTTTCAGCATCAATTTTGTATTGAGGTGACCAGAGCAGGATGCAGTACTCCAAGTACGGTCTCATTATTGCAGTATAAAAAGAACTATCACTTCATGTTATTTTGATTTTATCACTCTGTTGATGCAGCCTAGGACTGAATTGACTTTTTTGGCCACTGAAGCACACTGTTGGGTCATACTTAAGTGGTGATCCACTAGGACACCTAGATCCCTTTCACAGTTGCTATTGTTGAGCCAAGTACCACCTAATCTATATCTCTGCTTTTGGTTTTTCTTGCTTAAAGTGGAAGCTTACTTTTCTCACCATTGAATTGAATTTTATTGGATAGGGCCCAGTGTTCAAGTCTGTCAAGATCTTTTTGAATCTTTTTTTAATACGTTTTTTGTTTTTAAATATATATGTATATATGAATATATACATGAACAGTGTGGCATCTGGGTATCATTAATTTTGATATCAAATAATTGAGATTAACAATTTTGATAGCCTTAATTACATTAATCATACTCACATAATTATGGTAACATTGTACATAATACAGTCATGTTTCAACTTCTAGTCCTTTCATCTACATACTGATTTTAACATATATAGAAATATGCATAATAATATTTTCCCTCTTTCTAATTTCTACCTCTGTTCTATCTATAATATCACAAATCTTATATTGGTAGGTACTCTATTTCTATCCATCTCTTGTCCATTTTAGTATTTCAATTCTTGTTAATTTTTCTTTTTTTTCATTTGGCATGTTTTTCACATCATTATAATAACATTATAAATCTTACAATTAACATTGTTAACAATATAATATTTACTCCACCATATATCTAATCCCTCATCATTTAATTTTTCCAATATTTTATTACACAATACTAATAGCCCTAATAACCATAATACTGTTGTTTAAGAGTATATAATACAATCATCTTTCAACTTCTGATCCTTTCCTCTACATACTAATTTTAAGGCATTATATAAGAATATACTTAATAATATTATCCCTCTTTCTAATTCCTACCTTGCTAGCACAAATTTTATATTGGTGGATATTCTGTTTCTATCCATCATCTCTTGTTTGCTTCAATATTTCAATTCTTATTGATTGTTTAGCATGTTTTCCATATTCCTCCTTTGGAATTGTATATCTCCTTGTATCATTCATATTTGGTCTAAATGTTTCCTCTGTCACTGCCTCTGGCTGCCAAATCTTCACTATATCTATCAGTGTCTCTATCCTCACTTTAGGAATGTCTTTCTGCTCATCCAATTTTATTTTTAAATTTCTTAATGTATAGTCAACTTGATCTATTTCATTCATTTTAATTATTTCTTTCTTCTCCTTGTCTTCTAAATTCGTTTGTTGTTTTATCTCCTCTAACCTTTCCTCTGTTTTTTCTATTTTCTCCTCTATTTCCTGGGTTTCCTGTTCATTTTTCATTGTTGTTTGCTGGACATTTTCTAGTCTCACAACTATATCATGCACCAAACCCTTTATCTCCCTGTGGTTCTTTGTTATAGTTTCATAGACACTTTGAAACATGAATGACATTTCTTTTTTAAATATACTTATTTTCCCCGTTGAAGCATTTTGTCTTATTTTAATAAATCCAAAAGTTACTTAATAATCTATCAAGGTCCCAAAATCTTTGTTGTCTGTAACATCAAAAAGCCAATATTAAAACTATTCGCTCAGTCCCAGAATTATTCCTCAAGATGCACAATATTTATAGCCCTTTATAGTCGCTTCCTCCTCCTAAGCTTTTCAAAAAGTCTTTTTTTTTAGTTTTCCTTCTTTCACCTCTTTGTGCTGTTATCAAACAACATTTATACTCCTAGATGATCCAACAGTTTTCCCTTGTCTTCATCAGCCACATAGTCAGCACTTTAATTCCAATAATAATTCCAAATGTTTGTGAACCACTCTATTTAGCAATCTTCAAAAGTCTCAATGATTTATCTCCTTAGTCGTGAAACAAATAGGTATCAGACAATATGCATGAAAAAAGAACAGTCTTCCAGATGTCTTTTAATCTCCACTCTATATTGCAGATAATTATTCCAAGGACATTCCCAGCTTTGTGAAAATACAGTGTAGTTTCTTTCTTTCACCAGTAGATGGCACCATCGCCTAAAATTTCAACGTTGCACCCAATCTGACAGCTAGAAATCTATTCCGATTTCCTTCAAATAATTTCTTTCAATTTCTTTCAGTTTCTTCCAATAATCAGCCCAATATTTCCAGCATTTTAAAATGCCTTTTCAAAATGTTTCCAATAAAGTATTCAAGTCCAGTCTTTCTATATTTTAAGGATTATATTCCCTCTTAGATTTCACTTTCTTTCGGATCTATAATCTTTCTCTAAGTCTTTGTTCACCACTTTTTTAACACTTTAAAGACTCTATCTTTTCAGAATTTCTTTTCTTTGGGGTTTAGTCTCTGGTAAAGAAGTTGAAAATCATCTAACCCAGCTCCAGTCCACTGTTCACAGACCGCTCCAGCACATTTCTTTCTTCAGTTGTCCCAGCTTCACGGCCATAATGGCTGCCTCTCTTCTTCGTTGTTGGATAGGAGGATAAGCCTCGGATCAAGCAGGAGAGTTGCCACTCTCCGCAATCTGCAAGGCGTCCTTCCTTTCTTTGTCACCCCTCCAAGGTGATTAAGGGCCCCCCAATGAAGAGAGTTCAGCCTAGGTTTGTGGAGCCCCGCTCCCTACGACTGTCCCACAGCGATGCCAAACCGGAAGTCCAGATCTTTTTGAATCTTGAGTTTATCTTTCAAAGTGTTAGTTATTCTCCTCAGATTGGTGTTGTCTGCAAATTTGATGTGTTCCCCTTTTATCCCCTCACTAGATCATTTATGAAGGAGTTGAAGAGTACTGGGCCTAAAATAGAACCTTGAGGTATCCCAGTGCATGCTCCCCTCCATGCAGATGTAGTTCCATCGGGGGCTATGCTATGTGTGGTTGGCTATCCAATTGTGAATCCATCCGGTGGTGGTACTTTCCATCTCACATTGTTCTACTTTACCAAGTAGGCTGCAGTCTACTTTGTCAAATGCCTTTCTGAAGTCTAAGTATTCTATGTCTATAGCATTTCCCTGATCCATTAATCCACTTTGTCAAAGAAGGCAATAATTTAATAGCTGCTTTTGGTTTTCATTCTTGAAATATACAGTGCCCAAAACACCCTAAATTCAAAAGCATAAAAATAATAATTACTTCAAAAATTAAATCAAGGAGAAATAGAAACAAAACAATCAGTAGCTCAGATAAGAGTAAAGATGTTTTGGATGGCAGAGACTGATATGGGGATGGTGAATTCATGATTCAAAACCACATGGGCAAGATCAGAATATTGCTTACTTACAGGAGCTGGGAAGGCCATTGATGTTTGCTTTGTTTTGTTTTTAATTTCAGTAAGATTGCTTTGGGCTTATATGAAAGTTTTTAAAACTTTGCATTTTGAAGTTTTTTTTATCTATCATCACAATAAAATGTTTTGATTTTTTTTTATTTGTATCTCAAAATGTTAGCAAATAGTAGAGCCAATTATCAACTAGAATCTTTAGAACAGCAAAACTCCTCAGTCAGTTTCAGGGATTTGTTTTGATTGTATAAAAAAAACCCACATTACTACTTTCTGGGGTCTACAGGAAAATTATCCTCCACCATGTGTTCCAGTTTTACTGTAAAATCGATAGTCTTTCAGGGATTACAGATATTTTCAATCTTTCCTTGCAGCAGGCAGTAATTCCATTGTGTTTTAAGACTGCCAGTATTTTGCGAGTACCAAAAAAGGTCTTCAATCACAGGTCTTAATGATTATCGTCCAGTTGCACTTACATCCATTATTGTGAAATGTTTTGAAAAGCTGAAAAAGGATTTTATTGTGTCTAGCCTCCCTCCAGTGTTTGACTTATCATCTTTGCTTATTGTCCAAATTGTTCCATTGAGGATGCTATTTCCTATGTTCTTCATCTGAACTTGGTGCACTTAAAGAAATACTCATGTGTTGACTTTAGTTTGGCATTTAATATGATCATTCCTCAGCATTCAATACTCCTTTGTGCAACTGTGTTCTTGATTTTCTCACTGATAGGCCCCAGTATGTGTGAGTTGGGACTAATGTTTCTAACACCATGTTCTTGAGCTCAGGGCTGTGTCTCTAAGTCTGCTGTTGTTCACCCTGCTGACCCATGACTGTTGTGCAAGGTTTGCTACCAACCATATTGTGAAGTATGCAGTTGATACAACAGTGGTGGGCCTTCTTCAGGATGATAATGAGAGTGATTACCGGGAGAAAGTAGAGAGTTTGATGCACTGGTATAATAAAAACAGTCTGATTTTAAATGTAGGAAAAACAACAGAGATCATTGTCAATTTCAGAAAAGGCAGGTACAGCCATACACCTCTGCGTATTAATGGTTCAGTTGTGGAGGTGGTAAGTAGTATCAAGTTTCTGGATGTGCAGCTGATGCGCAAGTCAGCTTGGTCACTCAACAGAGAGACACAACAGAGATCATTGTTAATTTCAGAAAAGGCAGGTACAGCCATACACCTCTGCGTATTAATGGTTCAGTTGTGGAGGTGGTAAGTAGTATCAAGTTTCTGGATGTGCAGCTGATGCGCAAGTCAGCTTGGTCACTCAACAGAGAGACACAGGTGAAGCAGGCACAGCAGTGCCTGCATTTTCTGTGTCATTATGAGACGAGCAGATCTTCATTCCCCTGTCCTTACACTTTTATAGAGGAACGATTGAAAGCATCCTGTCATATTGTATTACTGTGTGGTTTGGAAGTATTACTGTTTCGGACAGGAAGGCTGTGCAGAGAGTGGTGAGGATTGCAGAAAAGATTACTGGAAGTTCAACAAGTCTTAATGTTGCAAACTTTGGAGACTCCTGCTTTAAATTGAAAAGCCTTCGGAAGCTGCTCGGAAGGAGGTTTTTAATTGCAGAAGCGAAGTGACATTCTGGGTTAGCTGAACAACAAACTGGATAAAAGGAAGGATTCTTATATGGTTCTATGTTTTTGAAGTTTTGGGGTTTGTGCAATATGGGCTTTGTGTTTCTAAAAGGATTTGGGTGATTCCCATTGTGGCTAAACAACTCCTGTGTCGGGTCTTGAGTGTGGGGCTGCTTATTCTGATTCTACTACTGTGTTTTGTTAGCTGCCAAATCTTGCCATGGGGAAATTTCAAAATATCCCGTCTTGAATGGGTTTTCTAGGGATCTGTTTGCCTGCTTGTGTGAATGGAGCCAAACGTCAGGCTTCCACTTTCTATACGGTCATTATCTCATTATCTCTATTGGGCAGGAATGTGGAATGAGTTTCAGGCAAATTCTTCTTTAGCAGCTTGATTTTTCCTTGTTTTTCTGTGAGCCTTTTATTATGAGTAATATTTTATTGGGGGGGTTGCTTCCCACGAAAGAAAGAAAAAGAAAGAAACAAAGGAGGGAGGGAGGATCACAAACCTGGCTGGCACTAGACACAGCTTCAGAGGATGTTTTGAAACAGCACAGCAAAGGCTAGAAGGGACCTCAGAGGTCATCTAGTCCAACCCCCTGCTCCCTGGCAAAATGGACTGCTAAATTGGCCGCACCCACCCAGTCACATGACCACGCCCACCTGAAGCCACACCCACCTGACCTCCAAGCCACGCCCACAAAATAAGCCACGCCCACAGAACCGGTAGGGAAAAATTTCACATTTCACCCCTGCGGTAAAGCACTGTAAAGCGGTATATAAGTCTAAGTGCTATTGCTATTGCTAATAATGAGGGTGATTATTGGGAGTAGGTAGAGAGTTTGATGAACTGGTGTAATAAAAGCTGCCTGGTTTTAAATATAGGAAAAACAAAAGAGATCATTGTTGATTTCAGAAAAGGCAGGTACAGCCATACATCTCTGTATTAATGATTCAACTGTGGAGGTGGTTAGCAGTATCAAGTTTTTGGGTGTGTAGCTGATGAGGAGGTTAGCTTGTGAGACATTGGGGAAATGTGCACAGCAGTGCCTGCATTATCTGTGTCATATGAGAAGAGCACATCCTCTTTGGAAGTATTACTGTTTCAGACAGGAAGGCTATGCAAAAAGCAGTGAGAACAGCAGAAAAGATTATTGGAAGTTCACTTTCTTCTATCCAGGACATGGCATATAAGTGATGCTTGACCAGGGTCCACAGTATTGTCTGGGACGCTACACATCCTCTTCATGATCAATTTTCTTTGTTACCTTCTGGTAGGAGGCTTTCTAGCATACATATACGTATATGTATATATGTGTGTGTGCATATGTGTGTGCGTGTGTGTATACAGTGGTGGGATCCAACTAATTTAACAACCGGTTCGTCCTAAAGACCGGGTGGGCGTGGCTGGGGGATCATGTGACTGAGTGGGTGTGGCCAAGTCGATGTCACTCACAGCAAGGTGGGGCGGCACAGGCGGGCCGAAGCGGCAGCGGCCGGAGCCTTAGACTTACCTTTGTGCAGCAACAGCAACAGTGATTCTCCAATGCCTCATCTCTTGCTGGGTCTTGTTGCCCGACAGTCAGGGTTTTTAAAAAGTTTTTTGCAACAGGAAACGGTGGGCGGCTACTTCCGGCCTTTGTTGGTGCAGCTGGGCACACAACCCCGCCCCGTGACACTGGCCTGCAGCCACCGCCTCTTGTTCAGCATAAGAAGCCTGAAGCTGCCCGTCTTTTTCAGCGCAAGAAGCCTGCAGGCACCACCTCTTTTTCATTGTGAGAAACCTGCAGCCGCCGCCTCTTTTTTGGCACAAGAAGCCTGCAGCCGCCGCTCTTTGCTGGCGTGAGAAGCCTCCAGCCACCAGTGTTTTCGTCGTGAGAAGCCTCCAGCCGCCACTCTGCTGATGCGAAGGGCCTGCAGCAGCCGCCTCTTTGCAGGCCGGAACCTTGCAGGCTGGAGGCTTCTCGCACCGGCAAAGACCAGCAGCTGGAGGCTTCTCGCACCGGCAAAGACCGGTGGCTGCAGGATTCTTGTGCCGAAAAAGACCGGCAGCTGCAGGATTCTCGCACCGACAAAGAGGTGGAAGCTGGAGGCTTCTTGCATCGGCAAAGACCGGCAGCTGGAGGCTTCTCATGCTGGTAAAGACCAGTGGCTGCAGGCTTCTCGTGCCGGCAAAGAGGTGGCAGATGCAGGCTTCTCGGTGGGGGAGACACAGCGAGGCTCAGCCACCTTTCGGGCCCTGCTCTGGGCTGCCGCCTGCTCAACCTCTGCTCTGCCTCGGGTCCTGCATCCAGCCAACAAGGCGACATGCCACTTCCAGGCCAGCCCAGCTGGCAGATAGGTGAGCGAGCGGCCCTGGGGGAGGCATTTTCTCTCAGGCCTCCCACCCGGAAGGCCCCACGGAAGCCGAAGCTGGGCCCAAAAGGCGGCTGAGCCTCACCATGTGTGTCCCCCAACACGGTCCTTCAGCTGAGCGCAGCAAGCCCAGAACAGATCTTCCTTCCCCATCAGCCTTACCTTCTAGCCATGGAGCTCACATCGTTCTCACAGTGGCGACCTGGCATGCGGGCAGAGGCCCTGGGGAAGGCCAGAGCCAGGGACTGGCGCGTCCTCCGACCCGAGGTGAAGGGCGAGTGGGCGGCATGTGGGCGGAGGCCCCGGGGAAGGCCAGAGCCAGGGACTAGTGTGTCCTGTGACCCGAGGCGAAGGAGCGGGCAGCATGCGGGCAGAAGGGTGGCAAGAGCCAGGCCCGAAAGGCAGCCGAGCCTCGCTGTGTCCACCCCGAGGCAGCCCTTCGACCAAGCGCCTTACCTTCACAGGCAGCCACGGTGAGCAGAGCAGTTGAGGCGCGGAGATAAGCTGGGCCATGTGGTCTGGGTGAGAGTAGCTGGGCGCAGGCGTGACTCTAGCCACCGGCCAAGGCGGGCGAGGTGAGATAGGGTGGGGCGAGGTGGGGTGGGCGGGGCGTGGCCAGCCAGTGGTGGGATTTGCCAATTTGCCGAACTGCGCAGAATCGTAACAACCGGTTTGCTCGAACTGGTCCAAACCGGCTGAAGCCCATGTATGTATGTATGTGTGTATGCACATACATGCAATACATATACATATACATACACATATATACATACATACATATATACATACCTAAATACACATATACATACACATACACATATACACACATATACACGGGTGGGTTCCAACTTACCTCACTGCCGGTTCGCTCCCTCCCACGCCACGCATGCACAGTAACAAAAAATCCGAATAAAATAAAATTTTTAAAAAGCCGAAAAAAAGATGGCGACCACATGCACAGTGCTGGAAGTCAGCTTCTTGCCATGCTCAGAAGGAAATAAAAAATAAAAAAAATTCAAAAAAAATATTCAAAAAACATTCAAAAAACATTAAAAAAAAGATAGCGGCCCCCACGGACCGGCACCAACCAATCCGGTTTGGTGATGTCATCGTGACATCACCAACGGGCTGCTACCGGTTCGGGAGAACCTGTCCGAACCGGGAGGAACCCACCCCTGCATATACATATATATTCTTTTGAGAGCAGGCATCAGAATTTCATTTTTTAATGTGTGCCAGTATATTCACAGAAAAAAGTGACAATAAAGGTTATCTTATCTTATTACCTAGTCACATTAGGTTAAGAAAAAGAAGAAAGATCAAATTTTAACAATGTTATGCAAATATCCTTATAGAATTACAAAATGTAAATGTTGGAAGGGATTTCAAAGATCTTAACATTTGAAATTTTAAAACCCAACTTGCTCAGAACAGGTTTCCGGTCAGAGGTGGGATTCTACCGGCTCTAACAGGTTCTCTAGAACCGGTTGTTAACTTTCTAAGCAGTTCGGAGAACCGGTTGTTAGAAGAAATCTCCTTTGTTTTTTCCATTTTACAGGGTTAATCCTGTAAGGAATTACAACATTCTGGTGTTGTTTCTATAGCCTAATCTTTATTGCCCTGCTTACAGAAACTGCCTCTCCATTAACCCTTATTACATTCTTGGCAGTACGCCTAGACTTACTGTCTCCGGAGGTTTTTTGTTTTTTTCTTTTCTTAAAGGGGAAGGGTTGTTTTAAGCTTTTTACACTGCTGTTGGGAGGAAATACTCCCCTGTTGGAGGTCTTCCAGCTGGGATGCAATGATCAGCACTTTGAAGAAATAATTGAATAACGAATCAGAGCTGCCAGAAAGAAGCTTTTAATGACAAGGAACCAAGATGAGTGACATTCAACAAGGCTTCTTGGCTAGCTAGAAAGATTGACATTCAAACGTGAGTTTACATACCCTTTCTGACTTTTGGTCTAATGCTTAATTCTAGTAAGGCCAGGGTCTGCAACCTGTGGCTCCGGAGCCGCATGCGGCTCTTTGGGCCCTCTGCTGTGGCTCCCTGTCAGGTGATAGCACTTAGATTAGCAATAGCACTTAGATTTATATACTGCTTCATAGTGCTTTACAGCACTCTCTAAGCAGTTTACAGAGTTAGCATATTGCCCCCAACAATCTGGGTCCTCATTTTACCCACCTCGGAAGGATGGAAGGCTGAGTCAACCTTGAGCCTGGTGAGATTCGATCTGCCAAACTGCAGGCAGCCAGTGATCAGCAGAAGTAGCCTGCAATACTGCACTCTAACCACTGCGCCACCGCGGATCCCATCACTGACTGGCCCCACCCTCGCCCTCCCCTCCCAGTCACTCCTTGTCTAGCCTGAGAAGGTAAGGGCAATGGGGGGGGATGGAGAAGCGACTGGGGCTGATTCTCCGGTGCCTCATTCTTGCTGGAGCTTCTTTCAGACCTTGTTGGTGCTGGGCATGCCTTGGTTGCTTGGGGAGACGCGCAACCTGCTCTCCGCCCCGAGACACTAGCCCAACACAGCCGCGACTGGCGCTGGCCTCGCTATTGTGAGGGCTGGCGGGGTGGGAATGGGATCTGGGAGGAGGGGATGACAGAAAAGGGGACGGGCCTGCAGCGCCCAGCTGTGGCTTTAAAACATGCATGGGGAACTTTCATCGCCCGGAGGACGCTTTTCAATTAAAGCCGTGTGTGCGTGTATCTCTGTATCTCTCTGTGTCTCTGTGTCTCTTCTCTCTCAGAAATCCGGTGAGCTCTCCTTGGGGCTCTTTGCTACTCCTTTTCTTTCTTCTTGACAACTTTTTGGAAATCCAGGCTGGCTGAGGAACAAGCGCAAGCCACGGTGGAGGCTTCCCTTCGGACGACCCTCCTCCTTCTCCCTCTCCTTCTCTAGCGATCCCCTGGCTGGCTGTAGTGGGGCCGGGAGAGTGCGCACAAGCGGGGAGACCCTCCTCAAGCGAGTGCCCACACACTCTGTGTGCGCCTTTTCTGCGCTTTCGCCGAGCCCGGCTGCTCGTTTGAGGGACTTCCCGCTTGTACGCACCCTCCCAGCCTCGCTACAGCTGGCAAGGGGGTTGCAAGAGGAGAAGGAGGGAGTGGAGGAAGAGTTTCGCTGGGGGTTGGAAGAGGAGAAGGAGGCGGTGGAGGAAGAGGGTCGCCTTAGTGCAGGAGCGAAGTGGCCCTGTAAATGCCTTCGTGCAACATTTGTGCTCAAGGCAGCCTTTGCCTCCTGCCGCTTGGGACTGGAGCTCGCGCCTGCCGTGCTCAGTCAAAGAGCTGCTGTGGGGGGAAAGGGAACACGGCAAGGCAATGGCCGGAGCCTTAGTGCAGGAGCGAAGCGGCCCTATGTTTGCCTTCGGGCCACATTTGGCTCAAGGCAGCCCTCGCCTCTCACTGCTTTGGGCTGTGAGCTGTAAGCTACATCCTGTTGCTAAGGGCGAGTGGGACAGGGTCGCATTGTGGCTCCATGTTGTAATGGGCTCCAGGAGGAGTAGGGGACCCCATCTTCCCTATTGTGAAGCATGCTAAAGTTCACTGTGCTGTGCAAGGCACTGCGAGAGTGCCTCATGGCCTGCTCGACGCCTCATATCAGAATCAGAGGGGGGGGGAAGAGGGACAGAGAGAGAGAGAGAGAGATACAGAGAGACGGGGGAGAGACAGAGAGACACACAGAGAGAGAGATAGAGGGTGGAGAGAGAGAGACAGAGAGGGGGAGAGAGAGACACACAGAGAGATACAGAGAGAGGGGGAGAGTGAGGGGGAAATAGAGAGGGGAGAGAAAGACAGAGAGGGGAGAGAGAGGTGGGGAGAGAGACAGATATACAGAGAGGGGGAGAGGGGGAGAGAGAGAGATACACAGAGAGTTACAGAGAGAGAGGGGAGAGAGGGAGAAGAGAGGTGGGAGAGAGAGAGAGAGACAGACAGACAGACAGACAGACAGACAGATGAGAGAGAAGCAGGGAGGAGAGAGAGAGAGAGAGAGAGAGAGAGAGAGAGATGTCAAAAGAGTTTTGTGGCTCCCGCTGTTTTTTAACAACCAGTTGTCTGCCCTAATGACCGGCTGGGTAGGCGTGGCTAGGGGGATATGTGACTGGGTGGGAGTGAGTGACGTCGAGTTGGCCATGCCCACCCAGGTTTTGTGGCTCCCGGTGTTTTGTTTTCTCTGGGAAACGGGTCCAAATGGCTCTTTGAGTTTTTAAGGTTGCTGACCCCTGCTGTACACAGATGTTGGA
>QLTV01001335.1:14602-37921 GCA_003457575.1 Thermophis baileyi | reverse complement strand
AGTGCATATGCAACCATCAGCCTTGCAACTCTTGAACCTTCAATGCTTCAATGCCTTATCTAAACAGATATTCCAATTCCTGGCTGACTGCTTCAGCCCATAAATGGCCTTGTTCAATTTGTACACCATGTTAGGCTTTTTACTTTCATACCCTGGTGCTTGAACCTTCTTCCTCTANAACATTCCAGTGTATATGCAACCATCAACCTTGCAACTCTTGAACCCAAGACACTTAAATGCAGTATCTAGACAGATATTCCAATTCCTGGCTGACTGCTTCAGCCCATAAATGGCCTTGTTCAATTTATACACCTTGTTAGGCTTTTTACTTTCATACCCTGGTGCTTGAACCATGTAAATTTCTTCCTCTACCTCAGCATTGAGGAATTCTGTGGTTATATCAAAATGTCCAATTATATGGCCATGTGCCGCTGCCAATGCTAGTGCCAGCCTGATGCTTTCACTCTTTACTGTAGGCGCGAATACCTCATCATAGTGCACATTTTTCATCTGTGAAAAACCTTGTGCCACTAACCTTGCTTTATATTGTACCTCATTATTGGGCAGTATTTTCTTTTTGTATACCCACTTGCATCCTACAGCTTTGCTACCCTGTGGCAAAGTCATAGATGTGAACACTTCATGTTCTCCCATGGATTTCATTTCCTTGTCCATGGCTTCTTTCCACTTTTCTTGTTCAATTTTAGCTAATGCCAAAACTTCCTTACAGTTTCTTGGCTCATACCATACATTACACACTTTACTGGCAGAATACCTGTCAGGTGGAATCCCCTTGTTCCATCGCTCTAATCTGCGTGGCATTGACTGCTCCTGTGTGTCAACCCTCTCTTGCTTCATGTCTTGTTCAGTTTTATCAGTTTCTCCTCCCTGAACACTGAAACCATCACTAAATGAGTTACCATCACTAAGTGGATCACCATCACTAAGTGAGTCATTCCATAAATTTGCATCAATTCTGTCCCAATTTTGCTCTGCAAAGCTAGCCGACCTGGAAATCACTATTCTCTTGCCTCCATTGCTAAAGCGATAGCTCTTTGAGCATGGCTCATAGCCCATAAACCTGAGCTTTCTAGTCTTTGGTTGTCCTTTACTTCTAATTGCTTTTGGAATATGCACCCATGCATTGCTTCCAAAAACTCTTAAATGTGCCAGAGATGGTTTTCTCCTATATAGCACTGCATATGGAATATCATTAATGGAGGAACTCCACAGCCTATTGATTAAATAATTAGCAGTTCACATGGCTTTACCCCAATATGACCTGCTCAGACCAGAATCCTCCAGCAGTGAGTCCTTCATCGTTTGTAAGACTCCATTTCGCCTCTCAGAACACCATTCTCAGCTGCTGTGTATGGATTAGTGCATCTGTGTTTTATTCCCAACTGTCCCAACCATTGTTGAAAACTTGTTGACCTGAATTCTGAACCTCTGTCAGTTTGCAGCTGACATATACCTGTTGTTTATATCTCCTCTACAAAACTTACCCACTGTTTAAATTGTTGTAACACCTCTGTATTTACAAATGTGGTCTCAAATCCTTGCTTGTCTAAACTAGCGACACTCAGCAAATTATACTCCATTTCAGGCACACATAATACATCATTAAACCATTTTTTCAGATATGGAACTTGCACACTGCCTCTTCCAATGACCTTAGCCTTCTGGCCATTTGCCAAGGCTACTGCAGCTGAATCCATTCTGTAAAACAATTTAGAATTGTTAACAATTGTTTGACTTGCCTCACTGTCTATTAACCATTTGTCTCTGCTATTGCAATAGCTAACTTTTGCTACAGCAAACTGTCCATTTTGCAAATATTAATTCTTTTTTTGTTGCAAACTGTTTTTTCT
This sequence comes from Thermophis baileyi, assembly GCA_003457575.1. Classification (NCBI taxonomy): domain Eukaryota; kingdom Metazoa; phylum Chordata; class Lepidosauria; order Squamata; family Dipsadidae; genus Thermophis; species Thermophis baileyi. The sequence goes on along the minus strand of QLTV01001335.1, from coordinate 36,050 downwards.
TTGCAAACAGTCCTTCTTTAAATGTTGTTGCTGTTCTTGCTGCTTGCAAAGTCATTGCTGGGCTGTAATCTGATCTTTTCTGCTGCTTTTTTCTTCTCTGCAGACACCTCGTCTGCTGCTAGGGTCTCTACAGATAGCCAGTCTGTGGAATTTTCTGCTGTTCTCTCTCTGCTCCTTGGGCCCCCACCTCAGGAATTTTTTCTTGTGGCTCTTTCTATAATGGCATTTGTCCTCTTCAGTGATCAAACACACCTTTAATGCCTCCAAATGCAAATCCTGCTCTGGTTTGCACTCAAACACTGCAGAAACAATGTCCCACATTTCATCAAGGCTGTTAACACTAACAACACCTTTCGGGACTCAGAAATATTCATTCCACGCTGTTCCAATTTCACAAACAAAGTTTGCATTTGCAATAAATGTCTTTCCACAGATTCATCTGGTTGCAAACAGGCTCTGTATAATTTTCTTGATAACTAAACAATATTGCATGCAGACACACTCACATGCACAGCTCTTAATTTCAGCCAGACTTCATGTGCAGTCTTTAAATCAGCTACATTGATAAAATACACTGTTCATCTTCTAAACTCAAGATGATATAAGCCATTGCTTTATCATGCTGCTTCTGTTCTGCAGCTGTAAAAACTCCCTGTGGTTGATTAATAACCATATTCCACAGCTCCTTAGCCTTCAGGAAACATTCCATCTTTGCAGCCCAAATTATATAGTTCTTCTGCCCCAAACAAGGCACAGAGCTTTCCTTAAATTCAACAGCTGCCATCCTGCAATTTTTTTCTCTCTGCCTGGTTTCCTTTATTTAACACAGGCAGTCTCTTCAGCTTAAATTACAATGCAGTCTTCTGTGTGCTCTGGGCCCATAACCTATCAGAGTTTGTTGCATAAATCAAAACCAGAAACACACACAGATAACTGATTCAGCTGGATTCATTAACTTCTTTATGAACATAGTAATATATATACAATACCACAAGTAGATTATTTGTTCAATGTAGCAACAGTTACAAGCAGTTTCATTTCCAGCAGCAGACAAGCTTTCAGTTCAGAGTGGACAAAAACAGAGTGGGCTGAGCCACGCCCAGCCTGATAGCTTAAGTTTTCAGTTTCGATTCTCTGCACAGATGTGTTTAGCTCTCATTGGCTGACTTAGTTTGCTATGCCTATTCATTGGCTGACCTTGTTACCATTGGCTCTCCCAGTTCATGACTATCTTAACAAAACCCTAAGAAGTTTTGGAGTTGTTTGCGTGTGTGAGGGAGTTGCCAGTCTAGCACTGCTTTCACTTTCTGTGGATCCATCTCAATTCCCTCCCTTTACACTCGGTAGCACTAGGGTATGTCTTATGGAATTCACACTTAGAGAGCTTTGCGTAGAGCTTTGCTGCTAGGAGTTTCTTCAAGACCTGCTGCACTAGCTTAATGTGTTCTTCTAGCGTTTCGCTGAAGATGAAAATGTTATCCAAGTAAACTAGGACTCCCTTGTGTTCATGCAGCACCTCATTTATCAGCTGCATGAAGACCGTGGGGGCTCCTTGGAGCCCAAAAGGCATGACTCTAAATTGGAAGCTGCCCAGTGGGCAGTTAAAAGCGGTCTTCCATTCGTCTCCCTCTCGGATGCACACTCGGTAATACGCTTCTCTCAAGTCTAGCTTGGTGAACATTTTGCCTTTTGACAGATGGTTCAGCATATCTTTCATGAGGGGGAGGGGGTAGGTGTTCTCTCTGCACACTGCATTAATTCCACAAAAATCCACGCAAAGTCTCACCCCCCCATCTTTCTTCTCCTTAAATAGTACAGGGGCTGCTACTTTGGATTTTGCGGGTTGGATGAAATCCCTGGCGAGGTTGGCATAGATGTATTTTCTCAGCTCAGCCATCTCCTTTGGGGTCATAAAATATATCTTTGGTTTTGGTAGTTTAGCCCCTGGTTCAATTTCAATCGCGCAGTCAGTTGGGCAGTGAGGAGGGAGGATGTTGCAGTCTTCCTCGCTGAAGGCGTCGGCCAGGTCTTGGTACTCTCTAGGGACCTGAGGAGAGCCTGGGGGCGCTTCTGTGGTGGCGGCAGCTGTTTCCAACAGAGGGGGCCTGCTGACACTCATCGCTGATTGGCAGCTATTTGGTAGGATCGGCGGTAAGGGGCCGATGCCTATCTTTATTTTTTGGTAGCCATCTTCCCACATAATGGTAGGTCCCCACTTGTCTAGCCAAGCGAGCCCCAATATGACCGATTCTGTCATCTTGGGGGCTATTATGAATCGTATGAGCTCTCAGTGTCATCCCATTTCCAGCCTAACAAGTTCAGTGACTAGTGTGGCAGGGGCTCTGCCTAGCAGTGTCCCATCTACTTGCTCAAAGCGTATGGGGCAAGTTAGGGTCTATCCCTAGCTGCTCGACTATGGGGAGGATGATCAGACACCTGGTGCAGCCGGTGGCTATCATGGCCTCCACATCCCCCTGCACCCTTGTTTCTGGTACCACTAGTCTGATTTTGACAGCGAAGGGATGGATGGCTTCACTTACCATAGGGTCATCTTCACCGCTGCTCCCAATGGTGTCCCCGGGGTTAGGGATCCTGGCCAGAGGTTCCTCACCTTCGTGGAGGGGAGGGAGAAACTCTACAGCTTGCCAGGTGAATCTCCCCATGTCTGGCAGCTTCCTGGGCGTCCGTCTTCCCTGGGTTGCTGAGGGAGGTTGGGGCTGCAGGATGGGAGTGGGTGCTCGGCACTCGGATGCCTGGTGCCCTAGTTGGCCGCATCTGAAGCACTTGATCATTCCCATCAGCTTGGCAGGTGGCAGCTCAGCCAGTTTCGCCAGGGCTCGACGGCCCAGGACTCTCCTGGCCAGCCTCTCTGCCGCGGGTTTCCATTGCCATGGCTATAGAATACTAGTCTTGTAGTCGGTCTGGTACCCCCCTAATGCCACAAGCCTTTCTGAGTTCTGGGTCTATGGCTTCCTTGAAGTAGTGGATGAGGAGCGACTCAGGCCAGTGCCTAAGCTTCCCGGCTACCCTCTGGAATTCCCAGATGAACTGTTTAGGGGAGCGGGCCCCTTGCTTCAGGGCCTTAATATGTGCTTCGGTCTCCTCCTGCGGTCCGTATCTTCAAATCTGACCCAGAGCGGCTGGACGAACTCATCAGCGTCGTCCAGTTTGGCAGCGCCCTCCTCGTGTAGTTGGGCTATGCAATCTGCAGCCTCCCCTTTGTTCATCCCATCTCCTATGGCTGAGATGAGGTCGTGGTTGGTCTGGTATTGCTCCCCATAACGGTCGATGTAAGCCCAGACCCGATTGAGGAAGTATGCCAACTTCCCTGGGGTTCCGTCAAAAGTCGCCTGGAACCTCAGTGGTGGTGCTGCCTGCAGAGCTGCTGGCGAAGCAAGCGGCGGTGCCACAGGGGGAAAAGCTGGCAGGACCGGCTGCAGAACCGGGGCTGGCTGTAGGACCGGCGTTGGCTGTGGAGCTAGTGCTGGCGTCCACTGGCAATGCACCCACTCCTGGCTGGGGTAGAAAGCCCAGCCAGGGGGAATATACTCAGCAGGGGGCAGCATGAAGACTGGCTGATGAAGGGGGGTGGCTGGTCTCGGCAAGCCCCTGAGGTCCGGTTGACGTTGTGGCCTGACTCCGGTGGGAGCTGTCACCCCAATGGATTGGACCCGTTGAGGGAAGCAAGGTCGTCCATCGTCCCGGGCTGAGTGGAAGGATGCTGTCGACGTACTCTGGGTGCTGCCAGGGCCCAGATCTGGAAAGATGGGCTGAGCCAGGATCCACCTTGGTTGGCCAGCTTGGGGTGGAGGGATGTAGCTGCCTACTGCGAGTTGGCCGAACCATTCTGGGAGGCCTGTCAGCAATTGACTCCATGGTGGTGGTGGCAGGACCCACTCCCTGGAGTTGTCAGATCCCAGCAGTCTCGGCTCTCTCCACTCAGGGGTCCGGGCATATCCCATCGGGCTGGTGGTGGCAGGCCGACTTCTATCTCCCGGGTTGGGCCGGCTGCGGCAGCATCTCCCCACTGGGAGGGGTCCGGCTGAGTGGGCTGCTGGGTCGTCAGCTCTTTGGGCCGAGCGCCCAGTCAGTGTTCCGCTTTGGCGGCCTCTTCTGCTTGCACCACGCATTTGGAAGGGGAGTAGATGGTCTCGAGGTGGACCATCGTGCTGGTATAGGTAACTCCCTCCTCGGTTATCACCTTCTCCTCCATCTTCCCTGAGTCTTCATGCCGCCCGGATGACAGGTCAGCGCTCAGGGCTCAGGACCTCGGACAGCACCCCGGCACTCGGGGAGCTGGGTAGAGTTTAAAAAGGAGATTCGGGTTAATGTCAGGGTTCCAAGTAACACCCCCAATGAAAGAAGACTCCAAGGCTTGAAATTCCTCAAAGTTCCATTTTATTAGAGGTGTCATATTGGCACATCTGGGAAAACCCGAATCTGAGAGTTCTGGGTTTTCCCCACCCAAAAGAAAGTCAAAGATCCATCCCCTGCACCCACAAGTCCATCACATGGTCCAATAAATTCACCGTCCCAACTGGAGACAACCCCCAGTCACTCCCATCCAGGTGCAGGTTGAATGCCCTTGACTCCCAGAGAAAGGAATGTTGTTATGGCTAATCCTCCACCACTCTGTGCAATCCCCCTCCCATTTTCCCAGGCACTAAATGTGGCAGCCCTGAAGCTCCAACGGTAAAGATGGCTTCCAGGGCTGACATGTACTTGTTTAGAAAACAAATTGGTTATCACCCAAATTACTGTGTTTCCAGAGTTCCAGTAGCTCCACTATAAAGTCTATTGAGATCTCTTTCCAGGGTGCTTGAGATTTCACCACTGATTGGAGGAGTCCCGGTGTTTTCCCTTGGTGTCTTTTGACTGAGGCACAAACAGGACAGCTGGATACATAGCTTTCTATGTTCTTTTTGAGTGATGGCCACCAGAATTGACGCTTCATGGGATGTAAGGTTTTTACAAAGCAAAACTGTTTTTCAGTCATGGCTTTTTTAGAGGATGACAGTCCGCTGACTCTCCAGGACATAATTTGCCTGCTACCCGTGCGAAGCCATCACATAGTGTGCACTCGGCCTGGTGGATTTTAAACCATTCATCTCTAATTCTCCTTTCAGCACAGTGATCAAGTCATTCACAACTGGGGTTTAAGCTTCCCTTGCCCCCTGTGATGGCTGGAGCTACCAGCTGCCGAGATAGAATAACTGGTCTGATGACTTCAGGTTTGGAGCTATTATATTGTGGGAGCCTTGATAGAACATCAGCCAGAAAAATTTTTCCCCTCTGGGCAATACCGTAACATGAAGTGGTTAAAATTTTGGCCCCACTGGACTTGTTTAGGGGACAGCCTCCTGGGTGTCTTCAGGGCCTCTAAATTTTTGTGGTCTATCCACATTTCAAATGGAGCTTTGCTTACCTCTAAGAAATGTCTCCAAGTTAGAAAGTGCCCAATGCACCATGTAGGCTTCCTTCTCCCACAGCGCCATCTGTGCTCAGTCTCAGTGAGCTTTTTGGAGGTGTAGGTGCATGGCTGCAAGACTCCCTGTTCATTTTTCTGTAACAGAACAGCCTCCATGGCTACATTGCTAGCATCAGTTTGGATGGTGAAAGGGGCATTTGGATGAGGATCCTTTAGCACTGGCTCAACAGCAAACAAGTGCTTAAGCTTTTTGAATGCAGTTTGGCATTCTATGGACCACTTCAGGGGCTGGCTAAGCTTAGGTTTCCTTTCCCCTTTGGTCTTTAGTAGGCTGGTGATGGGTAGTGCTCTTTGCACAAACGATGGGATAAACTGGCAGTAGAAGTTACCAAACCCCAGGAAGCTTTGAAGTTGCTTCCTGGTATGGGGAGGAGTCCACTCTAACACTGCTCGCACCTTTTCAGGGTCCATTTCTATTCCCTTGTGGGAGATGCAATACTACAAATAATCAATTTTGCACTGGTGGAATTCACATTTAGATAACTTAGCGTATAGCTGAGTGGCTCGAAGTTTCTTGAACACGGCTCACACTAATTCACGTGCTTGGTCATGGTCTTGGTGTAGATCAAACTATCATCTAGGTAAACTAGGACCCCCTTGTACAGGTGTTCATGCAAACACATCATTTATCAATTGCATGAAAACAGCAGGGACACCCTGCAACCCAAAGGGGAACATGCAGAATTGGAAACATTGGAAACAAACAGCAGTTAAATGAGTTTTCCACTTGTCCCCCTCCTTGATCCTAACTCAGTAGTTGTAAGGATTTGCCTCTCCTATCCCCTCAAGAAAGCAGAACTCTTGAAACAGGCAGCATTTCAAAAGGAACTTTGATTGGGAGATAGTGATAGCAAGAAGAATAGGCAAGATCTGAAGTTCCCACTCAAAATGGTTAGGTTAAAAGTTGTAGAAACCCCTCCCCTGTGTCCAGTCCGAGGCGAGCCAATCCACAGATGTGAAGTTGTTTTGGGAACTTTGAGCTATGAAGGTGATAAGAAGTTGTTCTCAGGTGTCGCTTGCTCATTCCTCCGGAGCTGAGACAAAACAGATGGCCCCAGGTTCATCGCTCCCCCCTCCCATTCCCAAGAAAATACATCAAAGGAAAGACCCAAAATAAGAAAAGACTATAAAAGTGCACCAGGGCCCCTTCCCACCAGAATGGCAGCATCCCAATAGGGATCTATGGGGATCTAACATGCTGCCCCCCTAGGAGAAGGCGAGATCCACCTTGAAGAAAAGAAAATAAGGAGGGGGGAAAAGAAAACACAAGTGGTTAGTTAAGCTTATCTGGATAACGGGCATGAAACTGTTTGAGCTATGACATGCATTTTATGTACCCACTCGTTTTCAGACAAGGGGAGGTTCTTCCAAGCCACCAGGTACTGGGTTGTTCCATGGTGTTTTCTTGAATCAAGTATTTCCTTGATTTCAAAATGCTGCTCACCCTCAACCATAATGGGCTGTGGTGATGCGGCAACCTTAGGGGTTTTTTTTAAACAGATTAACAGAGTTGGAAGGGACCTTGTAGGTCATCTAGTCCAACCCCCCACCCAAGCAGGAGACACTATTTCTACACTACACTATTTCTGACAAATGACAGTCCAATCTCTTCTTCAAAGCCTCCAGTGATGAAGCTCTCACAACTTCCGAAGGCAAGCTGTTCCATTGGTTAATTGTTCTCACTGTCAGAAAATTTCTCCTTATTCATAGGTGGGATCTCTCTTTGACAAACTTCCATCCATTACTTCTTTTTCTTGCGCTAAGGTGCTTTGGAGAATGGGTCAACCCCTTCCTCTCTGTGAGAGTCCCTCAAATACTGGAAGACTGCTGTTATGTAACCCCAGTCCTTCTCTTCATTAGACTAGAGATACTCAGTTCCTGTAACCATTCATCGTACCCTTTAGCCTCCAGTCCCCTAATCATCTTTGTTGCTATTCTCTGCACTCTTTCTAGAGTCAACTGGATGCAGTATTGTAGGTGGGGTCTTACTTAGGCTTTATAGAGTGGTATCAGTACCTCACTTGATCTTGATTGTATCCCTCTGTTAATGCAACTTAGGATTGCATTGGCTTTTTTGGCTGCCGCTGCACACTGCTGGCTCATATTTAGCTGGTTGTCCACTAAGACTCCAAGATCCCTCTCACAGTCACTGCTATTAAGCCTGGTTTCACCCAGTTTATATGTGTACTTTTAGTTTTTCTTACCTAAGTGTAGGACTTTACTTTTCTCTACATTGAATTTCATTTTGTTAGATAGGACCCAGTGTTCAAGTCTGTCAAGATCCATTGGGATCTTGAGTCTATCTTCTAGGGCAGTGATGGTGAACCTTTTTGGCACCGAGTGCCGAAAAGGTCACGCAGAAACTTCGCGTGCACACGCACGCACTCATCAGGGCCGCGCTCCGGAAAAGCCAAACTTCCACATTCTAGCGTACCTGCGTGCCCGACAATCAGCTGGTCTGCGCACATGCGCACACTGGTTTTTGGCACTGCCACATGCACAAAGGACAGTTGATTGTCGCACACGCATGCATGCGAGAAACCCGGAAGACAAACAGGCAAGGCTGCAGGTGCCGAGCAACATGGCTTCGCATGCCACTTTGGGCACGCGTGCCATAGGTTCGCCATCACGGTTCGCTATTCCTGCCAGCTTAGAATCATCTGCAAATTTGGTAAGTTCCCCTTCTATTCCCTCATCTAAGTCGTTTATGAAGATATTGAAGAGTACTGGGCCTAAGACGGAACCTTGTGGTACCCCACTGCTTACTTCTCTCCTTGTAGACTTCAACCCATTAAGGACTACTCGTTGATTACGGTTTGTCAGCCAGTTGTGAATCCATCTGGTGGTGAAGCTATCTATCCCACTCTTTTCTAGCTTACGAAGAAGTAGGTTGTGGTCTACTTTGTCGAATGCCTTGCTGAAGTCTAAGTATATTATGTCCACAGTATTTCGCTGGTCTACTAATTTAGTCACTGTGTTGAAGAATGAAATAAGATTGGTTTGGCATGATCTGTTTTTAACAAATCCTTGCTGGCTGCTAGTTATTACTTTACTCATTTCTAGTGTTGGCAGATCTGTTTTTTATTATCTTTTCCAGTATCTTCCCGGGTATTAATGTTAGGCTGATTGGTCTACAGAGTTTCCTGGATCTTTTTTTCCCCTGTTTTGAAGATGGGAACCACATCAGCTCTTTTCCAGTCCTCTGGTAGTTCCCCGGTGTTCCAGGATTTTTGAAAGATGTGGTGCAGTGGTTCTGAGATGACATCTACTAGCTCCTTTAGAATGCTGGGATGTAATCTGTTCAGTCCTAGTGATTTGTATTCATCAAGATGAGCCAGGTGTTCTCTTACTATATATATTTTTTTTTGCTTATTTTAACTTTTATTTCCAGTCTGTTTTTTACAGCTTTGTTTCTGGTAGGTTGGGCTATAGTTTCTTTTTGCGTGAAGACCAATGCAAAGAATGAGTTAAGCAGCTCTGCTTTCTCTCTGTTGCCTATTACTTCCTTGCCGTCTTCTCTCTTTAGTGGACTGACTGTTTCCTTGATTTTTTCCTTGTTATTTATATGTTGGAAGAAACTTTTTTTTATTATCTTTGACTTTTGTTGCAAGTCTTTGTTCATTCTGGTCCTTTGCTTTCCTGACTTCGTCTTTACAGATTCTGGCTGTCTGCTGCTATTCTGCCTTAGTTATGTGTCCCTTTTTCCATTTTTTGTATTTGTCCTTTTTGTCTTTCAATTTGTCAGAGAGATCTTTGTGCAGCCATGCTGGTTTCTTCTTGGATTTCTTGTTTTTCTTTTTCAGTGGTATTGTACTGGACTGGACTTTTATGCTCACATTTTTCACAGTTTCCTATGCTTCTTGAGTTGTTCTCCCTTTTCATCCTTGGAATCTTTCCTAGGCCCTCTCTGAGTTAAAATCAGCTCTTTTAAAGTTTTCCCCGTGTTCCCTGCTCTACTGTTTGGGAAACAAAGTTGTCTGCTAGGTTTGTTAGGAACCTGTTGGATCTTGCACTTGGTGCAGAGTTTGTCTCCCAGTTGATGTCAGGGTAGTTAAAATCCCCCATTACTATTGTGATGTGTTTCCTACATACCTTAGTTAACTGACTAGCAAAAAGATTATCTATTTTTTCTGCTTGATTGGGTGGCCTATAGTATACACCTATAGCCATGTCATTCTTTTTTTTTTTTAGGTCTTACCTTAGGTCTTAGGGGTGAGGTTAATTCTGATTTTAAGAGCATGCAGTGGAATACTTGATGTACTTGTCTCAATGTTTTTGGCAATTGGAGTTCTTTCGTAACTGGGTTTATAATGCATGTAATGGGGAAGGGTCCTATGAATTTAGGTCCTAGCTTTTTTGAAGGTTGCAGGGACTGTAGGAACTGAGTGGAAATACTCTATCTCCAACTTGGAATGGTTTTGGCTCTGTTCGCTTTTTATCTGCCTGTACTTTGTAGGCTGCTCTCGCTTCATCTAAGACTTTGCGTACAACTGGCCAGGTGTTTTGTAGTTGTTCTATCCACTCATTCAGGGAGGGTATGGTGGGTTCTGCAGCTGGGAGTTCTGGCATTGGGTTAAAGTCCTAACTAGTGGCCACACGGAAGGGGGTAAATCTGGTGCTGGTACGAACTGCAGTATTGTAAGCGACCTCTGCGAAGGGAAGGAAGTCAGTCTAGTCTTCTTGCTGGTAGTTTATGAAGCACCTAAGGTACTTTTCCAGGACCGAGTTTGTTCGTTCCAATCCATCATTCGTTCGTGGATGATGAGTCAACTCAGTCTCTAATCGGTCCCCAAAAGGGCCAGAAATGCCCTCCAGAATTTGGAGGTGAACTGGACCCCATGGTCTGAGATTATCCACCACGGGGTGCCATGTAGGTGATATATGTGGTGTAGTAATAGTTTGGCTAGTGTTTTGGCTGTGGGGATTTTTTGGCATGGGATGAAATGGACTTGTTTTGAGAACAGGTCTGTCACTACCCAAATGACTTGTTTCCCGTGCTTTCAGGCAGTTCTACAATAAAATCCATAGAGATCTCTCTCCAGGTTGCTGAAGGCTCAGCTACTGGTTGCAGGAGGCCAGGTGTTTTCCCCTGTCATCTTTTGGCAGAGGCACAAATAGGGCAGCTGGCTACATAGCTCTTAATGTCCTTTTTGAGAGATGGCCATCAAAACTGCCTTTTTAGTAAATGAAGAGTTTTTACAAACCCAAAGTACCCCGCCGTTTTGGAGTCATGGCAATGTGCATGAGTTTGAATCTTTGACTGGCTGGGACATACAATTTTTCTCCCACCCAAGGCAGGTCGTCCTTCATCAAGCAGGAGTCTTTGTAGTTTAGGAACCATTAGGCATCAACCAGGGCCTGCTTAAAAGCTAGGGTAGTGGCATTGTCCGGACATGGGTCTCCTTTCACCTGTGCCCTAGTGGTCACTCGTGCCACTAACTGTGAAGTGGGAAGCAGGGGCTTAACTATTTCTGGTTTAGTGCTGTTGTATTGTGGTAATCTCAACAAAGCATCAGCTAGGAAGTTCTTTCCCCCAAAAGGATAGTGGAGGGTTCAGTTAAATCACTGGAAGTACTGGTCCCAGCTGTCAGGCCTGGAAACCATCTTGAGACTTGGATCTTCAGGCCTGCCACATTTAGTGCTGTGGGAAACTGGGAGGGGGGATTCTGTGAGTGGGGAACTATAGTCAACATTCCTTTCTCTGAGAGTCAAGGTCACTCTGCCCTGCACCTGGAGGGGTGTGTATAGGAGGCATCTCCAGTTGGGACGGTGCAATGATTGGACAAACTCTATGCTAAACTGTCAAAATGTGAGTTCCACAAAACCTCCCTGGATTACCTAGGTTACCGAATATCCAACGAGGGGGTGGAAATGGATCCTTGAAAAGTGAAAGCGGTGCTGGACTGGCAACCCCCACACACTTGCAAGCAATTCCAAAGCTTTTTAGGATTTGCAAACTTTTACAGGCAATTCATACCTGCGTTCACGGAGGTCACTCTACCCCTGTCAGAGCTGCTTAAAACCTGGCCTTCCTCTGCAAAACTGCAGCCAAATCAACCACTAGCCTGGTCAATGGATTGCCAAAAGGCTTTTGAGAAATTAAAGCGACTTTTTGCAGAGGTACCAATCCTCCAACACCCAGACCCAGAAAAGCATTATCCAAGCAGACACCAGTGACGTACCCGTAGCTGCTGTGCTCTTACAAGAAAACTCACAAGGCCAACTTTTGCCTTGTGCATATGTGTCTAAGAAACTCACCGACACAGAGAGGAGGTGGCCAATCTGGGAGAAGAAAGCCTATGCGGTCTGCTGGGCCCTCCTCTCCTGGAGACATTTTCTTGAAGGGGGTAAAGTGCCTTTCGAGGTCTGGACTGATCACAAAAACCTTGAGGCTCTGAAAACCCCTAGACAACTGCCACCCAAACAAATCCATTGGGTAGGACATAGGAATTTCAATAGCACAGTGCATATAATAGTTGCCTGACTTATAGAAAATCACTTGTTTGCAGTCTGGCAGAAATGAGTTTTTTTTTTGTTGTTGTTTATTTACTATTTTTCTTTTCCCAACTTACCCACTTTTCAGCTGAGCTTTTCTTTTTAAGTAACTCTTCTTTTTTTTTTTTTAAGAAGCATGTAGTAAAGTACATTGCTCAAGGAGATAAAAATAATAATTAAGAACAAATAAGCTTATTTCTGCCAGGTTTCTAACTGGTGACATTCTACATGCAGGCAATATGTTACTGAACCTCCATTCTTTTTGACTAAAACAATCTTCAAACTGATGGAGTCTCAAAATACTTTTTCTGTCATTAGTGGGGGAACGATAACTGAAGAAGTGTCTGTAGGGTAAATAACCACCAGGTGGGTGTTAAATAATATTTCATTCTGAATGTTAATCTCTGTGTTTCAACAGGAAGGCCCTGCTTAGTCTGTGTCTAGAGAATGCAGAACTCAAGGAACAAATTGGAGAAGCAAAGTTGTCAGAAGTTTGGGAGAAAGAGGATGAAAAGGAAGATAAAGAGGATTTGAGGCGGGGTATCAAGAAACTGCAAGAGAAACTGCACACTTCAGAGATTGTGATTGGCCTCCTTAAAGAACAATTGACTCTAAAAAACCAAGGATGCAAAGGTGCCATCATTCACCAGATGACAGCTAACACAGCTCTGATAAATGAGCAAGAGCAGTGCACTTGCCAAGCTGTCCGTGACCATTCACCATTGTTGCACTGCCCACCGAATCAAATTATGGGCAGCCCAGAAGAAATCCAGGTATGATCAGAGTTTAAAGAAATTGATTAAACCAACACCTGCCATCATTAATTAGTAATGCCTATTCACCTATGGGTCATACTACCCTTTGGTCATCTATATTAGAAAAGTCTAAGCTTTGTCCTCTGTGAATTAGATTCCAGCTGCTACTCATAGTCCAAAACTGGGATTGCTGCTATTTTCTATCATAGAGAAGTAAATTATGGTGGTGTAACAAATCTCAAATAGTCAGTGAAAATTAATCATGCTCAATAGCCATGGAAATGTGGCTGATTGTGGGGAAGGCTATTTGAGTAGTGATCAAAACTACCTATGCTTATTTACCAAGTTCTACTTGTAAACAAAAAAGTAGTGCAAATTAAATGCAATATACTTTTTATAAGAATTTAAAACACCTGTGACTGCTGCTTGCTTTAGCCATGCCTATTCTGTATCATAAACCATCCTGAGAGAATATTAATTTTCTCATATCCCATCTCCCTCACAGAGTGACTCTGGATAGTGTACAGTAAAATAATAAAAGCATTATATATATAAAATTTAAAAGAGGCAAGACATGTTAAGAATTAATTGAAAGATGGGAGGAAGGGCTTTCAGGACACCAACACAGTTGCAAATTGATCTTCACACTCCAAGCAAGGGCACAGAGCCATGTTTTTATGGCTTTCCAGAAGGCTGGAAGAGTGGGGACCCACCTCACCTCTGGTGAGAGGGTGTTCCATCAGGCAGAGGCAACGGCAGAAAAGGCTCTCTTCCTAGAATCTGCCAGTCAGAATTCTTTGGCTGATGGGGGTCCGCAACATACCTACCCTGCCTGACCTGGGCTGATGTAATGGGCTGAAGACAACTGTAGATAACCTGGCCCCATGCCATGTAGGGCTTTAAAGGTTATAACCAGAGATGGGATTCAGCCGGTTGGCACCAGTTCGCACAGTCAGAGAACCGTCTGATTGCACCACTGGCTGGCCCCGCCCCGCCCGCCCCTCCCCTCCCAGTCACTCCTTATCTTGCCTCGCCCACTCACCTAGAGTCATGCCCGTGGCATAGCTGCTACTGCTCTCTGGTTCCCTCGCTTGCCTCGACCATGCAGCCCAGCTGATATTTGTCTGGTGAGCCTTCCTTTGCTCCTCGCCCTGCTACCTCCCATGCGGCCCCCATGGCCCAGCCCACTTGCCTGCCTTCCACATGGCCTACCACATGGCCCACGCGGCCCAGCCTGCTTGCCTGCCTTCCCTGCAGCCTCCCACATGGCCCCCGTGGCCCCGCCCACTTGTCTGCCTTCCATGTGGCCTCCCACACAGTGCCCGCAGCCCAGCTGATCTCTGCATGGGCGACTGGGTGTGTGGCTGACACTTGGCTTCCAGCGCTGGAGAGGGTGGGGAAGGGAAGTGGCTGGGTTGCAGCTGCCTTTCATTGGGGCGCGTGGAGCAAGACAGAGCTCCTCTTGCCATCTCTTCTCCCCCCCCCTCGCTGGGGGGAGGGCTTCTTGCCCCTCACTTAGCCACCTGCCCCCTTTTTTGATGCAATTTGAGAGTGTGGCAGGTGGGGAGGGGTGGGGTGGGAGAGGAAGGGTATTCCCGACTCCTGGGCTGACTGGCTTCTTCCAGGCAGCTCTTGCTCTGCCTTTCAGTGTCAGCCATCAAAGATGAGGTTTTTGTGGGCAGAAGACCTTGCCCCACCCACCACCATCCAGGCCCTCATTTTCCCCAAGCATTTCTTTGCCTACTTGATTTCCAGCTCCATCACATTTCTCTGTCATGTTTCTCGCCATCGTGTGCAGGGAAACAAAAGTTTGTGGGACTAAAAAAAATTTCACTAAATCAATTCCAACTTCTCAGGAAAGAAAAAAATCTCGCAAAGTTGGAATTGATTGAGTGAATATTTTTTTTAATCCCACAAACTTTTGTTTCCCTGCACACGGTGGCGAGAAACATGACTGAGCTGGAAATCAGGTAGGCAAAGAAATGCCTGGGGGAAGTGGTGGGTGGGGTAAGCTCCACGGCGCTGCAATGGTGAAAAGGGCAACGGAGCGGCCCTCTCTTCTCCCTGCTCCTCCTCCTTCCCTCGTGCTGGCCGCTCCATTTCCCATTTCTACATTGCAGCGCAGCGCCCAGGATCCACTTTGATAGCAGAAGGGGGTGTTTTGGGAGATGAGGCTGCTTGTGCATGCTGTTTTAGGATGCGGGGCTGCTTGCACCCGCTGTTTTGGGACACGACTTTGCCCCCTCGCGCTGCTTTGGGACACGAGGCTACCCCCCTGCACTGTTTTGGAACCAGCACCTTGAATCAGACCCAGAAGCAAAGTGGCACCCAATGCAGGTCACGCAGCTGATGTGTTACATTTGAATTCTTGGTCGCGTAAGATTTATAGAGGCTGAAGCTTCCAAGTACTTTTCAAGCATAGCCCCATGTAGAACATGTTGCAATAGTCCAAATGGGAGATGACCAGAGCATGAGTGACTGAGCAATATGAACTTTATTGGATAAACTTTTTAACACATAGTACAAATCTTGATAGAATGAAATATTAGGCATATACAGAAGTTGGCCAGGCATCAGGGTTATGTCAGCATTTTCATCTTCTTGAGGCCCTTTGCTGTTGTGATCTAATAGGAAAGTGCATGGCCAACATTTTTCACCATATTGGGGCTTTTAAATGGGGATTTAGGGTTAAGATGGGTGTATGACTTTAATACAGATTTGTTTTGATTTAATATGAATGGGGATGGGAATTGGAGGCTTCCCCAAAGCAATCTTCTCCCAATCCCCTACCCCTTAAAACTATCCCTAAAATCAAAGTACAGGCTGTAGAGGCTAGTAAAATTTTGCCAAATGCTAGGGAGGGGATTCAAACTGTACAGAATACATTATCCATCTGTCAGGCTGGTCCTGACTCAGACATGTAGGATAGAAAGACCCTCGACTCCATTTCTTGAAGTGAAAGTTTCTTTTACTAAAGTCAAGTGGTTACAGAGAAAGCAAAGCTGGATCTGAGTATTCCCACTCAAAGGTTGCAATTTTCCCTTTCCACCTGGGCCTCCTCTCTTGACCAGTCCATTAGTGTCCAATAGCATCTGTTTTTGATGTTTTGGGAACAGCTTTCAAGGTTGGCACCTCTCTGGTGTAGTTTCATATACCATTCTCAGGCTTCGTCCTTGATCAGCTGGTTTAGTCCAGATTGATATCTCTGGTTCCTGTCATTCTGTCACCCCCTTCCCCTTTTCCTGCTCATTCCCATGCCCATTCCTTACTTCCCCAATTGCCTTCCCCCTCCCTTGCATTTTATGGTAGGATGCCAGTGAAGCAAAAGATGCTGAAAATGGCAGGCCTGACACTATCTGTCTTCTAGGTCAAGTAATACAAAGCCCACCCACATCTATCATGCCATTTCTTCTGATGGTTGAAGCACTCATGTTTCTTCTTGCAGGCTGAAGGAGGCAGAGTATCAAGTAGTTTTGGCCAGAAGTCCGAACAATCCCAGTGGAGGCAACAGTGTCACAAAATACAAGACACACTCTTGGTGTCAGAAGCCACCATCCAGGCACAGATAGCCCAGCTCAAACAATACAAAGCCCTACTCAGTGAGTGATATTACCACCCAAAGTGATAAGCTGCATAGTTCTTCAATATTTTAATTACTTGGATGAAAATATGAAGGGAATGTTTATCAACTGTACAGTATGTATACATGTCATAAAATTGCGCTAAATAGTTAATACCTGGAAGAGATAAATGCAAATCAAAACAATCTTGAGAACTGGGCCAAAAATAACAGAATGACATTTAACAGAGACAAATTGCAAAGTATTTGTACTGTTTTGGTGGATTTTGGGGAGGGGTGTTATTTATTTATTAATATTTTAATTTTGTTTTAGCTGCTTAGTCCCTCCTTAAACCAAAGGAATATGTTCTTGAGTTGAAGGACTTCCAAAGAGGGTGCCCATGAAAAAGCCTCCTTGCCAGCTTCACATCCAGATATTCCACATTTTTAGTAAAGATTAAAAGAAACCTAGAAAGTGCAGGATTGTGACAGAAATAAAACCTTGTGTTGAAATAGGTAAAAAGAGCTTTACAAAATAAGCTCCAGAAGAGTGAATGAAATTAAAAATAAAATCAGTGAAATTATTTGAGGGAGAAATTGAAATAAGAGAATGCTGAAAGGCATAGTTTAGCCATTTGTATGGAAATAATATCAATATATTAGAGAGAATTGAAATCAATATTAGTTAGTTGTGTCCAAAAAAATAATAATTAATGCCATGAGAAGGTTAAAAAATTGTGTTAACATTCTATTGTGATTGATAAATGAATGAGCTATTTTCCTGTTTGGGAGTAGACAGAACATGATATTCCAGCTAGGAATGTCTGAAAATTATCAAAAATTATATAATTAGATTCAATCCAAGTTTTAAAAAATGGTAAGTCTGGATGAGGTAAATGTGAAATGTACTTGCTTCATTTTAAACATAATGTGCAATGTGGCCAAATAATTTCTAAACTTCAAAAAACCCAGTGCTTGCACAGCAATATGGACTGTTTCAAGAGAACATTCCTCCTTTCTGTAGAACTTTCTGGAATGGCAATTTATTACATAACAGTGTTTCTTCATAATAGTTTAAACAAAGCTGAAAAAGATAAGTCAACCACCTCATACATAGGGGGCGTACCTCATACATAGGGGGCATGCATAAGCGCACCAGCGTGCCTACCGTTCCTGTCCTACTGTCCCCATTTATTTGTACTCATTTCTTGTATTCATGTCCATGTTTATACTTACAGTATACCTGTCATATCGTACATGTTTGACAAACTAAATAAAATAAAATTAAAAAAACATATAAACATTTCCCATAAAAAGTAAGTGAAGTCTCCAGCCCATCTGTGCAGTTTCTTTGTTGAACAGGCAGATACCGTGTTAGCTAGTGGTCCTATCTCGGATATATTTTTGGATAATCTCACCAAATTTGCTATCATGGTATTTTTTAGTGGGTTTTTTATGTACTTAATCATAAGTATATGCACATGTAGTCCTCCAAACCTCATTTAACAACTCCTGTCTTTTACTGGAGTTTCCTACTAAGTTTTAAACCAAACTATTAGTGTGCATGCCATATAATTTGCAGTATCTGGTGAGGACCTGGATTTCTGGCAGAAGATAAATGGAAAGTAACTGAAACATTTCTTGTGACAGGTGAATCTATGGTACAGCAGAATAACAAGCAGATGCAGGTGGATATTCAAGACCTGGGCTACGAAACCTGTGGGAGAAGTGAAAATGAGGCTGAAAGGGATGAGGCTACAAGCCCTGGTAATGTAAGATGTTTCTCTGGCTGCCATCCTTAATGCTTTCAATTGTTTGACTTATAAAGGACTCCTAAACAATCTTGAGCAAAGTATTCTTAATATAAGAAGGTACAGAAAACAGAATATTTCAAAGTTCCATTTTGGTCATCATTGTACATGAAAATTGTAGATATTTACAAGCAAAAGAAGATGTATTAGGAAATTGGAATTTGCTGCAATCCAAACTCAATTTGCCTGGAAGAAAAGCTTGATTATTTATTTAGTCCTAATTCTTAGTCTTTTTGTTGTTGTTGTTGTTTTGTTTTGTTTTGTTTTGTTTTACTCAGAATGCAGAGATCATGATGAGCAACTAAAGTTTTGGAAGAAATCATTGGAGGCCCCTCTAAACAGACTGATGAAACAGCAAACATTCCTGGGTGTCAGCCAAAGTAATGATGATGCAGTTCTCCGCCAGCATATTCGGGTCCTCCAGATGCAATTGCAAAGTTCCCACAAAGTTATCCAGAACTTACAAAATTGTATGCGCTCTGTATCCACTACCAGTGACTATGGTTCTGTGGGAGATCAGCCACTCAAATTGAAGCAAGTCTACACTCTGGGCAATTCTCCTTCCCACAGTATGACTGATGAAGATGAAGGCTGGCAATCTGATAGCTTTGGAACTTTCTGCCCACCAAGTCTCCAGCCCAACAAAGATTTGGCCAGACTTATACAGAGAGTATCCCTGCTAGAAGCTCATCTGAATGAGACTAAGCCAAAGGAATTTTTGACAGAGGAATTGAAATGTACAGCCTCCTTGGGGTAAGACATTCCAAGATGCAGGGATAAATATGATCAGCTAAGTCTGACAGAGCATTGATGTAGGTTTCTGCAACATCACAATGGGCAATAAAGTATCTACTTCAAGAGGTTGGCTTTTACATATTCAAGCAGATGGTATGATCAAACTAAACTTCATTGGGCAGTTTATGTCTCTACAGCAGCAGTCACCAACTGGTGGTCTGTGGATCACTGGTGGTCCACGAGAAAATTTTGGTGGTCCACAGAAAAATTATTTGCATTTTTTATATTGCATTAAATCAGGGGTCCTCAAACTACGGCCCCAGGGCCGGATACGTGCAATGAATGTTTGTGTTGCTGTAGAGAGTCTCCCCCTTCTGGGTCTTTTTGTGTGGGTCGGAGGGGGGCAGAAATTCCAACTTGGGGTCTGCTTCAGCTTCAGGTGCGGGGCTTTGGGCGAAGGCTGGAGGGAAGCGCCGCTGGTGGCAAAGAGCTGGAGGGCCTTGTTCCAGTGGGACTGCATCTGTCAGGCCTGGAAGCCATCTTGGGCATTGGATCTTCAGGCCTGCCACATTTAGTGCTGTGGGAAACTGAGAAGGGGATTGCATGGAGTAGAAGGGATATCTAGCCATAATAACATTCCTTTCTCAGAGAGTCTAGGACATTCGGCCCTGCACCTGGAGTGGCATGACTGGGAGGCATCTCCAGTGGGGACAGTGCCTTGATTCGACCATGTAATGGACATGTGGGTGCTGGGGCAAGGTCTTGGACTTTCTTTTGGGTGGGGAAAACCTGGAAGCTTTCAGATTCGGATTTTCCCAGATGTGCCAATATGACATCTCTAATAAAATGAACTGAGCCAGCTGTTTTGCCAACTGTTTCTCATGGTAGCTGCTTAGCTCCAGCAACTGCTTCCTGTTGGGGCCCTAAGGAGCCCGGGCGGGCAGGCAAGGAGTGGCGAGTAGAGGCTGGCAAGGCACCCCTCGACGTGATTGACATTGAGTTGGCCACGTCCACTCAGTCACATGACCACCTTGCCATGCCCACCCAGCCAGTCATTAGGCAGATCATATTAGTGGTCTGCGGGATTTAAAATTATGAATTTAGTGGTCCCTGAGGTCCGAAAGGTTGGTGACCCCTGCTCTACAGCACAACTTTAGCTTCCTTCCTTCTGGTAATACCAGATAATAGTTCTCTGCATGAGAACTACTGCAAGATAAGTACTAGATAAAATTAATTTAAAACACTATGTTCTGTAATATATGAATCATTTCTGAATTACCCCCTCTCCTGTTAAGATTTTGTAAACTCACTCTAGA
This sequence comes from Thermophis baileyi, assembly GCA_003457575.1. Taxonomy (NCBI): domain Eukaryota; kingdom Metazoa; phylum Chordata; class Lepidosauria; order Squamata; family Dipsadidae; genus Thermophis; species Thermophis baileyi. The sequence goes on along the minus strand of QLTV01001335.1, from coordinate 15,891 downwards.
ATGTGAAAGTGGATTCAGCTCTTTATGATGAATGTATGAGATACTTCAAGTATGGATGTCCTTCTGGTGAATGGGGCAAAGTGCACAGAAAAAACCTTGTTTCTTACTTGTCCTGAAGTTGGATCTCTTAATAACTTTGGCTAATTGTTTGCTCTCTTTTCCCCAAGGAAATATGACTCGTTAGTCCAAGCTCAAGCTCGAGAGCTCTCCCATCTGCGCCAGCTGATGCGAGAGGGACAAAGGGTGTGTCATATGCTAAACAAATACTTCAAGGACACCATCAAATCTTTTGAAGAGCTTCTACAAAGCACTGATATTGACTACTACTTGGGGCAGAGCTTCCGTGAGCAACTTGCAGAAGGGAATCAGTTGGCAGACCAGTTGGCCAGAAAACTGAACCAAGGTGAGTTCAATAGGCAATCGCAAAGTTTAAATTAGAAGCTTTATTTTGGGGTTTTCAAAATAGATTTCCTATAGCTTTCTTTCACCAGTACTTCTGCATTATAGCATAAAGGGTACAGTTCCAAAAAGATGTACATCTTGTACATCTTGAAAAGATGTCCATGTCCCACAGTTTGGTGACCACTGTCTTATAGATGGACTTACTGAAAAAAAGTATTACTACAATGCTACAGAAAGAAAGAAATTTCATGTAAGTGACCAATAACTCAGTAGAGATACTGAAAACTATATGGGGAACTTATATCACATTAGAGTTTAGAGCCTGCGTAAAACTCTATAAAACAAGGGTTAGAATTTCTGGCCTCAGCCCAGGATGCCAACCACATGAGTGAGGGATGCTGAACATTTAAGATGATTTGATACTTTACCACAGGGGTGTCAAACTCAAGGCCCGTGGGCCGGATCAGCCCATGGGGTGTTTAGATCTGGCCCGTGGGGCTGCCCTGGAAACAGCGAAGAACTGGCCCCGGTGCCTCTGCCAGCAAAAACGGAGCCTGGGGGGGGCACGCACACACCCCCAGGCCCTGTTTTTGGCTGCAATGGCCTCCTGCATCCCTCTGTCAGCGAAAACAAAGTGCACGGCCTCCCCGGGCTCCATTTTCACTGGCAGAGGGCTAGCAAAACAAACTAAAAACAAAACAAAAGGAGAAATGTTTCCCCTTTTGCAATTGAGCATCCAAGAAGGGACAGGAAAGGGAAAAGGGAAAGAGGAAAGACAAAGAAAAAGAAGGAAAGATTGGAAGAGAGCAAGAAAGGAAAAAGAAGGAAAGAGGGGAAGGAAGAAGAAAGGAGAATGAAGGAAAAAGAAGAAAAGGAAGGAGCAGGGC